>JAUJEF010000226.1:0-82374 GCA_030444885.1 Citrus sp. QX-2021 | reverse complement strand
GCCAGCCGAACCCCCCAAGGCTATAGCCCACCCGTTTTTGTGGCCTTTTTCCGCTGGACGAACTTGGCGCCCCGGCCTTCAGGCCGCTATTTTTGGACACGGTTGTGTCCGCGTCCTATTTTTGGCACACGGAGGCCGCTCACAAAGTGTCGTCCCATTCCAAGTCCGGCGGACGAACTTGGCCAGCCCCACCCCCCAAGGCTATAGCCCACCCGTTTTTGGGGTGTTTTTCCACTGGACGAACTTGGCGCCCCGGCCTTCGGGCGGTTATTTTTGGGTACGACTGTGCCCGCGGCCTATTTTTGGCACACGGAGGCCGCTCGCAAATTCTCACCCCATTCCGAGTCCGGCGGACGAACTTGGCCAACCCCACCCCCCAAGGCTATAGCCCACCTGTTTTTGTGGCCTTTTTCCGCTGGACGAACTTGGCGCCCCGGCCTTCGGGTGGTTATTTTTGGGTGCGGCTGTGCCCGCGGCTTATTTTTTGCACACAGAGGACGCTCACGAAGTCTCGTCCCATTCCGAGTCTGACGGACGAACTTGGCCAGCCCCACCCCCCAAGGCTATAGCCTACCCGTTTTTGTGGCCTTTTTCTGCTGGACGAACTTGGCGCCCCGGTCTTCGGGCGGTTATTTTTGGACGCGGCTGTGTCCGCGTCCTATTTTTGGCACACGGAGACCGCTCGCAAGGTCTCGTCCCATTCCGAGTCCGGCCGACGAACTTGGCCAGCCCCACCCCCCAAGGATATAGCCCACCCGTTTTTGGGGTGTTTTTCCGCTGGACAAACTTGGCGCCCCGGCGTTCGGGTGGTTACTTTTGTACACGGCTGTGCCCGCGGCCTATTTTTGGCACACAGAGGCCGCTCGCAAAGACTCGTCCCATTCCGAGTCCGGCGGACGAACTTGGCCAGCCCCATCCCCTGGGCTAGCCCCACCGTTTTGTGGCCTTTTTCCGCTGGACGAACTTGGCGCCCCGGCCTTCGAGCGGTTATTTTTGGGAGCGGCTGTGCCAGCGGCCTATATTTGGCACACGGAGGCCGCTCGCAAAGTCCAGTCCCATTCTTAGTCAGGCGGACGAACTTGGCCAGCCCCACCCCCCAAGGCTGTAGCCCACCCGTTTTTGTGGCCTTTTTCGCTGGACGAACTTGGCGGCCCGGCCTTCGGGCGGTTATTTTTGGTACACGGAGGCTGCTCGCAAAGTCTCACCCCATTCCGAGTCCGGCGGACGAACTTGGCCAGCCCCACCCCCCAAGGCTATAGCCCACCCGTTTTTGTGGCCTTTTTCCGCTGGACGAACTTGGCGCCCCGGCCTTCGGGTGGTTATTTTTGGGTGCGGCTGTGCCCGCGGCTTATTTTTTGCACACAGAGGACGCTCGCGAAGTCTCGTCCTATTCCGAGTCCGTCGGACGAACTTGGCCAGCCCCACCCCCCAAGGCTATAGCCTACCCGTTTTTGTGGCCTTTTTCCGCTGGACGAACTTGGCACCCCGGCCTTCGGGCGGTTATTTTTGGACGCGGCTGTGTCCGCGTCCTATTTTTGGCACACGGAGGCCACTCGCAAGGTCTCGTCCCATTCCGAGTCCGGCGGACGAACTTGGCCAGCCCCACCCCCCAAGGCTATAGCCCACCCGTTTTTGGGGTGTTTTTCCGCTGGACAAACTTGGCGCCCCGGCGTTCGGGTGGTTACTTTTGTACATGGCTGTGCCCGCGGCCTATTTTTGGCACACAGAGGCCGCTCACAAATTTTCACCCCATTCCGAGTCCGGCGGACGAACTTGGCCATCCCCACCACCCAAGGCTGTAGCCCACCCATTTTTGTGGCCTTTTTCTGCTGGACGAACTTGGTGCCCCGGCCTTCGGGTCATTATATTTGGGCGCGGCTGTGCCCGTGGCCTAATTTTGGCACACGGAGGACGCTCGCAAAGACTCGTCCCATTCTGAGTCCGGCGGACGAACTTGGCCAGCCCCATCCCCTAGGGCTATAGCCCACCCGTTTTTGTGGCCTTTTTCCGCTGGACGAACTTGGCGCCCCGGCCTTCGAACGGTTATTTTTGGGAGCGGCTGTGCCCGCGGCCTATATTTGGCACACCGAGGCCGCTCGCAAAGTCCAGTCCCATTCTTAGTCAAGCGGACGAACTTGGCCAGCCCCACCCCCCAAGGCTGTAGCCCACCCGTTTTTGTGGCCTTTTTCCGCTGGACGAACTTGGCGCCCCGGCCTTCGGGCGGTTATTCTTGGGCGCGGCTGTCTCCGTGGCCTATTTTTGGCACACAGATGCCGCTAACAAAGTCTCGCCCCATTCCGAGTCCGGCGGACGAACTGGGCCAGCCCAACCCCCCAAGGCTATAGCCCACCAGTTTTTATGGCCTTTTTCCGCTGGACGAACTTGGCGCCCCGGCCTTCGGGCGGTTATTTTTGGGTGCGGCTGTGCCCGCGGCCTATTTTTGGCACACTGTGGCCGCTCGTAAAGTCTCGTCCCATTCCGAATCTGACGGACGAACTTGGCCAGCCCGACCGCCCAAGGCTATAGCCCACCCGTTTTTGTGCACTTTTTCCGCTGGACGAACTTGGCGCCCCGGCCTTCGGGCTGTTATTTTTGGGCGCGGCTGTGCCCGCAGCCTATTTTTCGTACATGGAGGCCGGTCGCAAAGTCTCACCTCATTCGGAGTCTGGCGGACGAACTTGGCCAGCCCCACCCCCCAAGGCTATAGCCCACCCGTTTTTGTGGCCTTTTTCCGCTGGACGAACTTCGCGCCCCGGTCTTCGGGCGGTTATTTTTGTTTGCGGCTGTGCCCGTGGCCTATTTTGGGCACACGGAGGCCACTCGCATTGATCTCAGCCATTCCGCGTCCGGTGGACGAACTTGGCCAGCCCCACCCCCCAAGGCTATAGCCCACCCGTTTTTGTGGCCTTTTTCCGCTGGACGAACTAGGCGCCCCGGCCTTCGGGAGCTTATTCTTGGGCGCAGCTGAACCCGCAGCCTATTTTTGGCACACGGATGCCGCTAACAAAGTCTCGCCCCATTCCGAGTCCGAAGGACGAACTTGGCCAGCCCCACCGCCCAAGGCTATAGCCCACACGTTTTTGTGCCCTTTTTCCGCTGGACGAACTTGGCGCCCCGGCCTTCGGGCGGTTATTTTTGGGTGCGGCTGTGTCCGTGGCCTATTTTTGGCACACGGAATCCGGCGGACGAACATGGCCAGCCCCACTCCCCAAGGCTATAGCCCACCCGTTTTTGTGGCCTTTTTCCGCTGGACGAACTTGGCGCCCCGGCCTTCGTGCGGTTATTTTTGGGCGCGGCTGTTCCCGCAGCCTATTTTTCACAAATGAAGGCCGCTCGCAAAATCTCACCCCATTCCGAGTCCGGCGGACGAACTTGGCCAGCCCCACCGCCCAAGGCTATAGCCCACCCGTTTTTGTGGCCTTTTTCCGCCGGACGAACTTGGCGCCCCGGTCTTCGGGCGGTTATTTTTGGTCGCGGCTGTGCCCGCAGCCTATTTTTCGCACATGGAGGCTGCTCGCAAAGTCTCACCTCATTCCGAGTCTGGCGGACGAACTTGGCCAGCCCCACCCCCCAAGGCTATAGCCCACCCGTTTTTGTGGCCTTTTTTCGCTGGACGAACTAGGCGCCCCGGTCTTCGGGCGGTTATTCTTGGGCGCGGTTGTCTCCGCGGCCTATTTTTGGCACACGGATGCCGCTAACAATGTCTCGGCCCATTCCGAGTCAGGCGGACGAACTTTGCCAGCCCCACTTCAACGCTTATAGCCCACCCGTTTTTGTGGCCTTTTTCCGCCGGACGAACTTGGCGCCCCGGCCTTCGGGCGGTTATTTTTGGTCGCGGCTGTGCCCGCAGCCTAGTTTTCGCACATGGAGGCCGCTCGCAAAGTCTCACCCCATTCCGAGTCCGGCGGACGAACTTGGCCAGCCCCACCCCCCAAGGCTATAGCCCACCCATTTTTGTGGCCTTTTTCCGCTGGACGAACTAGGCGCCCCGGCCTTCGGTGAAATACAAGTAAGCAACCCAAGAGGGGGGGTGAATTGGGATTCTAAAAAATTATTCAATATTAAAGAAAATCTTAATGCAATTTTAACACAAATTCAAAGCAATAATAATTAAGATGATCACAATATAAAAAGATAAGGGAAGAGAGATTCAAACACAAGATTTTTACGTGGTTCGGCCAACCTCGCCTACGTCCACGCCTCCAAGCTTTCCGGGCTTGAGGATTCCACTAAGCAAGCCTCCAAGGCTTCAAATGCTTACACTTGACTTCCAAGGTGTCAATGGACCTTTACAACAAGAGATTATCCCCAATCTCTTAACCCAAGTGTATCCCAACACTTACAATCACTCTAAGTAAAAGATTACAAATTGTTTTTCTCTCACACAATAATTAAGATTACAAATCAATGCCCAATGTGTGAATAGATGAAGAGAGAATGTGTTTAAAGCTCTATGAAGATTGTGTTATCATATATTAGCTCAATTGTATTGTTGTAATCAACTTTTTTTTGGATTTGAATGATCTTATTTATAGTTGCAACTGAAACTAGCCGTTATAGATCGTGTGCACACTGTCGTCGGATCGCCGTTATCTAGATATCGGATCGCCGCTTTGACTGGTCAATATGACCGTTGAGCTGATTTTTCAAATTATCGGAACGCCGTTATCTAGATGTCGGATCGCCGCTTGTGTCCGTGAGGCTACACTTCACTGGGGTAATATCGGCGAGCCGCTTATCACAATTGTCGGATCACCGTTTTTGTCCGTGAGGCTACTTGGATGATATCGGTGAGCCGCTTATCGATCTTGTCGTCGGTTCGACGCTTTATGTCTAGAGATTGCCCTTCACTTCGGTTGATATCGGCGAGCCGCTTATTAACATATCGGTTCGCCGTTTAAGTCCGTAGGCTATCGGTTAACATCGCGCAGCCGCTTATCACACATGTCGGTGTGCCGCTTTACGTCCAGAGGCTAATCTCCATTTCTGCTTGAAATCGGCGAGCCGTTTATTACAAATGTCGGATCGCCGCTTTCCTCAAAATCTCTTTGCAGTGAGCTATTTTGCAAGATGACTGTTTTGTCTCCAAATCTTTATAAAAATACTTTATGAAACTTGTCAAAATAGATGAAAATTATGTTGAGCTTTTAAAACGATTAATCAATCTTAATTATGTTTGTTATCATCAAAATCAATAAAGAATAATTTATGTTAACAATCTCCCCCTTTTTTATGATGACAAACTTTTCAAAAACAATACTATTGTAATTTTGCTCCCCCTAAAATTGTGCTCCCCCTTTGAGAAATTTTGAAAGATTTGTTAACTCCTTTGTTAAAAAAATATTCAACTGTTAATCTCAAAATTTTAAACACGACAGATTGATTTAAAAAAAAATGCCAGTAAACATATGCATGCCAATACTATTTTGACAAAATGCAAAAAACAGTTTTGTATTTGCTAATTTCTCTCCCCCTTTATCATCAAAAAGAAAGAGACGCGAAGAAAGACTTATGTTTGGAGAAATTTGGGCAGAGTCTCCCTTGAAATATGAGCATTTCCTCAACAACACACAGAGTTAAAAAGAAAAAACACTTCCATATAAATATACCACCATATCAACCAACCTCCATACCAACAAAGTCACACTTCCAGAATGAGCAATATAATCAGAATAATACCAAAAACATCTCAAACAGAAATGAAGTGCATATGTCCAACAAGAAATATCAAAAGCATAATCACAAAAACACATAACACTCAGAACACAAAAATATCATATACATGCAGCAAATGAAATGATAAAATGTCTGTGCGAAATACAGAGGGGCAGAGAAATCTAAGATGGAGGCTGGGAAGACGAACTGCCGGGGTCATATCCAAAGTAGCCGAGAATGCGACGCTGGCCCGCAATGAGCTCCATCTGCTGATCTGAAATTTGCTCCCGAAAAGTTGCAAAGTCAGATCGAAGCTGCTGCTGCTGCTGAGTCAAAACATCCACTCGGTCGAGAAGCTGCTTTGGCGATCCTCGAGAACAGGCCGAGGCCGCAGGAGGATCGGCAGTCTCGGTAGGCTTGTCATTCTGAGGTGCATCTGCTGCTGGTGAAGCAGGAGCAGCTGGTGCTGCTGCTCGGCGAGGAACACGCGGTCTAGCCCCAAGACGGAAATCAGGCAGCTCATCCTCGGAGTAGACATCATTCAGCATGCGATCATCCTCGGGTGCAATCAGTGTAGCTTCGTTTTTGGAGGATGTGGTCTTTTCCCATTTCCCGCGCTTCTTAAAGAATCCAATGGCGAAATGATGTCTCGACCGAGCTTACGAGTCTCGAGAAAACAGGCTCGACGATAGGAACATGAAAGTGGTTCGGGATCCTAGTGATGATGCCGCCATAAGGAAGGGATCGGTTGGAGACTTTAGGAGTGGATAGATAGCATATGACACATAAGAGTGTAGGATAGGCTCACATGGCGTCTACGGATGAGAGAATCTAGTAGACCAACATCAAGCCTAGTAACCTCATCAGCAGACCACATGTCTCAAGGAGTGACCATATGTTGGAGAATAATGTGAAGTATTCGAATCTGAAAGGGGAGGAGTTGAGACCTAAAGGATAAAGAGCAGATGTCATCGGAAAGATCTCGACGACGACAAATGTTCCGTACACCATCCACATGACGAAAATTACTAAAATCTAGTTCTTTCCTAGCGGTGTACAGATCTAACCCTCCATAAGCGATTCCTAGAATACTACATAGTTCGGGTTCATCAAGTTCAATGCGAATTCCTCCTACGAATGTATGAAGCTCGTCACGACTAGAAGACGATAAATCTATGTTTGAATAAAAGACTCGAACTAGATTTTCATAAATGGGTTCATCAATACTTAAAGCTTGCCTCCAATGACTAAGCATTTGAGTAATTGAGTGACCACAGACAGTAATATCCGAGAACTCCGAAGTGTTAAGAGAAAAAGAGGGAGTTACGGGTTTACCCATGAACTTCTCACGGAATCGCTGAGCAGAGGTAGCATCGGGAAAATGGTGACTCTCGAAGTCTTGAGGAGGAGACCTAGGTGGACTGGAACGGCGTGGAGCAGTGTGCTTGGTTCGAGCATGCCTTGGAGGTCGTTCCACCATGGATGAGTTTTAAAAAAAATTGTGAAAATGAAGTTTTAGAGATGAGATAGTGAATGTGGGTGAAAATGTGGTTGGAAAAAGGAAGAGATTTGGGTTAATTTGAGCAAGGAAGGCTCGGCTGGTTCTAGGGTTTCAAAAGGAAGATTTTTCAATTTTAGATGAAAGAGAAGGATTTGAATCGGTTAAAAGGTTCTAGAGAGGATAAAAATGGTTTGTAATGCTTCAATTTGATGAAAAGTGACAAGAAAAGTGATGGATTTGGGAGAAGAGAACTGGTGCAGTCGCGGGCTGAAGAGAGAGAAAGAGAAGGGGAAGCCGAAATGAGGAGGAAGACAAAGGACTGTTCAATTAACGCGTGATAACGGCGAGCCGTTATAAAGAAAACGGCGAGCCGACAGAGTCCAGAGAGTCCTCAAAACAAATTCATCAAAACGGCGAGCCGTTTATATCAATAACGGCGAGCCGATAGGGTCCAGAAAGTCCACACAAGAAAAATGTATCAGGACGGCGAGCCGATAGACAGATATCGGCGAACCGATAGCTTCCAGAAAGCGTTCCGTTGTTTCTGCCCAAAACGGTTAGCCGTTTATTGAAATAACGGCGATCCGTTTTCTACAACCTATGATTTCGCACATGTATTTTGATATTTGGCTACTTATTAATACATTTCAAGATCATTTTATTGATCCAAAATGATTTGAGTGCCATTTCAATGCATAATTCATGAACATATATATATGTATTGCAATAATTAATTCATACATTTTCAAATATACATACACATTACATGCATATTACGATTGAGCATTTCATAGGAATTAAAGCATCAAGTCATAGATCAATCAATAATAATAGACTTAATAGCATGAATGAAGATGTTAATGTGAAAATTTCATCATCCCAAGTTCATGCCGAATTTTGGAAAATTGTTCTTCGCAAAGAGGTTTTGTAAAAATATCGGCAAGTTGTTTTTCCGTAGAAATAAACTCTAATGCAATGTCTCTCTTTTGAACATGATCTCTCAAGAAGTGATGTCTTATTTCTATATGCTTGGTTCGAGAGTGTTGAATGGGATTCTTTGAAAGATTTATAGCACTAGTATTATCACACTTAATAGGAATTTGTTCAAGATTAATGCCATAATCTCTAAGTGTTTGTTTCATCCAAAGTGCTTGTGCACAACAACTTCCTATAGCTATATATTCAAATTTCTCGGTAGTTGAAAGTTCTACATAATTTTGTTTCTTGCTAAACCATAAAACAAGAGAGTGTCCTAGAATATAGCAAGTACCACTAGTGCTCTTCCTATCCACTTTATATCCGGCAAAGTCCGCATCCGAAAAACATGTTAAATCTATATGAGTTCCCCTAGGATACCAAAGGCCAATATCTATGGTTCCACTCAAATAACGGAAAATTCTTTTAACAAAGAAGCAAATGAGATTCCTTGGGACAAGACTGAAATCTTGCACATAAACATACACTAAACATGATATCGGGTCTACTTGCAGTCAAATAGAGTAGGGATCCGATCATACCTCGATACATTTTGATATCCACTTCTTTGCCTTTTTCATCTTTGTCCAAACTTGGTTGTTGTGCTCATTGGTGTATTTTTGGTCTTCGAGTCATCAATGCCGAATCGTTTGAGTAGATCTTTTACGTACTTGGCTTGATTTATGAAGATTCCTTCCTCGTTTTGTTTGATTTGAAGTCCAAGGAAGTATTTCAACTCTCCCATCATACTCATCTCAAATTCTTTGCTCATACACGATGAAAATTCTCTACACAACAACTCATTAGTAGAACCAAAAATGATATCATCAACATAAATTTGAACAATAAGTATGTCTTGGTTCTTATGCTTAACAAATAGAGTAGTATCCGCTTTACCCATTGAAAAGTCATTTTCCAACAGAAAATTCTTAAGTCTATCATACCATGCTCTAGGTGCTTGTTTTAAACCATACAAAGCTTTAAGCAACTTATAAACATGATTTGGAAATTTTTCATTTTCAAAACCAGGGGGTTGTTTTACATACACTTCTTCCATAATATACCCATTTAGGAAAGCACTTTTCACATCCATTTGAAATAAAATAAAATCTTTATGACATGCATATGCTAACAACATCCTAATGGATTCTAACCTTGCTACAGGAGCAAAGGTTTCATCAAAATCAATTCCTTCTTCTTGGTTGTAACCTTGAGCCACTAATCTAGCTTTATTTCTTACAACCACACCGGATTCATCCATCTTATTTCTAAACACCCATTTAGTACCTATTACAGATTGATGTTCAGGTTTAGGAACTAATTCCCACACATTGTTTCTTTCAAATTGATTTAACTCCTCTTGCATTGCCATAATCCAAGATTCATCATTTTCTGCATCCTCAAAGGATTTTGGTTCAATTTGAGAGATGAATGCGTTATGCTCACAAGTATTTCTAAGTGATGATCTAGTTGTTATACCTCGTGAGGGATCTCCTAAAATTACATCTTTAGGGTGAGAAGAGACATACCTCCACTCCTTGGGGAGTGTTTGAGAAGTACCTTCATTTTGCTCCACATTTGGTTCTTCATGATGTTCCTCTTGAATTCCATGTGGTGCATCCTCTTGTTTGTCATTTGATGCTTCTTCTTCTTGTTCTTCTTCTCCTGCATCATCATCAACCACGACTTTCTCCGTAGAGGAGGGGTTAGACTCATCAAATGTCACATGCATAGATTCTTCCACAACTAAGGTTCTTTTGTTATAAACTCTATAAGCTTTGCTTGAATTTGAATAACCAAGAAAGATACCAACATCGGATTTTGGATCAAATTTACCAAGATTGTCTTTTGTGTTCAAAACAAAACATTTGCATCCAAAAACTTTAAAATAGCCAATGTTGGGTTTTCTATCTTTCCAAAGCTCATAAGGAGTTTTATTAAGATTAGGTCTAATCAACACCCGATTTAAAACATAACAAGCAGTTTTGATTGCTTCTGACCAAAAATATTTTGGTAATGCATTTTCATTTAACATGGTCCTAGCCATTTCTTGAATAGACCTATTCTTTCTCTCAACAACTCCATTTTGTTGTGGAGTTCTAGGTGATGAAAATTGATGCTCAATGCCTAGATTATTGCAAAAACTTTCAAATGCATGATTTTCAAATTCTCTCCATGATCACTCCTAATGCATACAATACCATGCCCTTTTTCATTTTGTAATTTCTTACAAAGCACTTTAAAAGCATCAAGAGCATCATCCTTATTGGCTAAGAATAATACCCATGTATATCTAGAATAATCATCCACTATTACAAATGCATAATATTTGCCATTTAGACTTGCATATCTAGATGGCCCAAAAAAGATCTATGTGAAGAAGTTCAAGTGGTTTTGAAGTAGAAATATGGTTTTTATTCTTGAAAGAAGTTTTAATTTGTTTTCCAAATTGACAAGCTTCACAAATCTTATCCTTTTGAAAACCAATTTTCGGAAGACCTTTAACTAAATCATCTTTCGAAATTTTTGAAATCAAATCCATACTTGCATGTCCTAACCTTCTATGCCACAACCAACAATCATCATGCAATGCCGAAAAACATTTATCAAGAGTAGATGCACATTCTATGTCAATGATATAAACATTACCACATCTATTTCCAACAAATAAGGTTTTGCCATCACATGAGTTCTCAATAACACAACTAAATTTATCAAATATAACTTTATAACCTTTGTCACATAATTGACTTATGCTAATTAGGTTGTGTTTCAAGTTTTCAACCAAACATACATTCTCAATTAGAGTTGAAGATACTTTACCAACATTTCCAATTCCAAGAATTTTTCCTTTTGAGTTGTCTCCAAAAGATACGTCTCCACCATTTTCAATTTTGGTGAAGCTTGAGAACCATGCATAGTTTCCGGTCATGTGCCTTGAACAACCGCTGTCCAAGTACCATTTATTTTTCTTCTTCTTCAAGCCCTACAAGAAAAAATCTCAAGTTTTAGGTACCCAAAGCTTTTTGGGTCCTTGAGAGTTAGCAACGGTTTCCTTTTGGAACCCAAATGCATTGACACCATAATATGCATTTCTTTTTACGGGACATCTATATTTCATGTGACCATTTTGATTACAATAATGACATACAATCTTATGATCATTTGTGGAGGTAGCATTAACAAAATAATTCTTATAATATTTTTGCTTCAAGTTAGGCTTATATCCAAGTCCTCCTTTATCAAAAACACATTTTTGTGAGTTAAGCATATTATCCAACATCTTTTGCCCATTTGTAAATTTCAAAACAATTTCATTCAATTCATTACTCTTCTTCTTGAGCATTTCGTTCTCATTTTTCAACTCATCTATGTGTGATTCTAAATGCTCATGTAAGATGCTAGGTTTCTCATTTAATAGTGCAATTTCATCATGCAATATTTTGTTCTCTACTTCTAGGCATACAATTCTTGCATTTAGAGATTCATTTTCATTTTTAAGCTTTGCTATTTCCTTTTTAAGACATACATTCTTTTTTACCAATCTTCATCAACTCATCATGCAAATCTTTAAAAGCATCATACAATTCATCATAGGTGGGATCACTTACCTCATTGAGATCATCATCCCCTCCTATTGCCATGAGTGCTAGGTTTGATACTTCTTGCGATCCTTCTTCATCACTTGATTCTTCCTCACTATCATCCCAAGTTGCAACCATTGCTTTCTTCTTGAGTTTGTTGATAAGAGGGCACTCAGATCTTATATGTCCAGGCTTCTTGCATTCATAGCATGTGATTGCCTCCTTCTTCTCCCTATGGTTCTTGAAGTTTCTGAAATTTCTTCGCTCTCCGGTTTTCTTGAAGAATTTTCTGAACCTCCTTGCTAGCATGGCTAGCTCTTCATCATCCGGTTCACTCTCCCCATCACTCTCATATTTTGAAGCTTTGAGAGCAATGCTTTTCTTCTTCTCCTCATGTCCTTTTTCTGCAGCTAAATCCTCTTCATATGAAATGAGAGAACCAATTAAATCATCAAGAGGTAAAGTATTTAAATCTTTGGCCTCTTCAATAAGCGAGTTTTTTAGGTCTCCATTCTTTTGGAAGAGACCTAATGATTTTCTTAACTTTCTCACTATTTGAGAAGGTTTTCCCTAAAGCACCTAGGGTGTTCACTATGTCCGTGAATCTAGTATACATAGAATACACATTTTCATTTTGTTCCATTTGGAACAACTCATATTGGCGAGTGTATCTACTGATTTTAGACTCTTTCACTTGATTTGTCCCTTCATAGACAACTTCAAGTTTGTTCCATATCTCTTGTGCACTTTCACAACTAGATACTCTATGGAATTCTTTCTTATCAAGGGCACAAAACAAAGCATTCATAGCCTTGGAGTTTAGAGACATCTTTCTCTTTTCTAACTCACTCCATTGACTCGATGGTTTAGGAATATCATCTCCTACTTCATCTTTAAACATAGGCATGAAAGGACCATCACAAACAACTTCCCAAATTTCATAATCTAAGGCTTGCAAATAGATTCTCATTCTAGTTTTCCAATAAGCATAATCATTACCATCGAAAAATGGTGGTCTAGTTGTGGATTGCCCTTCTCTAAAGGTTGAGTCATTTAGGGTTGCCATGGATTTTTTACTCTAGACGATTAAGTCTTAACAAGAGAACGAAGCTCTGATACCAATTGAAATACAAGTAAGCAACCCAAGAGGGGGGGTGAATTGGGATTCTAAAAAATTATTCAATATTAAAGAAAATCTTAATGCAATTTTAACACAAATTCAAAGCAATAATAATTAAGATGATCACAATATAAAAAGATAAGAGAAGAGAGATTCAAACACAAGATTTTTACGTGGTTCGGCCAACCTCGCCTACGTCCACGCCTCCAAGCTTTCCGGGCTTGAGGATTCCACTAAGCAAGCCTCCAAGGCTTCAAATGCTTACACTTGACTTCCAAGGTGTCAATGGACCTTTACAACAAGAGATTATCCCCAATCTCTTAACCCAAGTGTATCCCAACACTTACAATCACTCTAAGTAAAAGATTACAAATTGTTTTTCTCTCACACAATAATTAAGATTACAAATCAATGCCCAATGTGTGAATAGATGAAGAGAGAATGTGTTTAAAGCTCTATGAAGATTGTGTTCTCAGATATAAGCTCAATGGTAGTGTTGTGATCAATCTTTGTTTGATTTGAATGAGCTTATTTATAGCTGCAGCTGAAAACTAGCCGTTATAGATTGTCTGCACACTGTCGGATCGCCGTTAACTAGATATCGGATCGCCGTTTGACTGGTCAATATGACCGTTGAGCTGATATTTCAAATTATCGGATCGCCGTTATCTAGATGTCGGATCGCCGTTTGTGTCAAGAGGCTACACTTCACTTCTAGGTAATATCGGCGAGCCGTTTATCACAATTGTCGGATCACCGTTTTTGTCCGTGAGGCTACTTGGATGATATCGGTGAGCGTTTATCGATCTTGTCGGTTCGACGTTTATGTCTAGAGATTGCCCTTCACTTCGGTTGATATCGGCGAGCCATTTATTAACATATCGGTTCGCCGTTTAAGTCCGTGAGGCTACGGGTTAACATCGGCGAGCCGTTTATCACACATGTCGGTGTGCCATTTACGTCCAGAGGCTAATCTCCATTTCTGCTTGAAATCGGCGAGCCGTTTAATACAAATGTCGGATCGCCGTTTTCCTCAAAAACTGCTGCAGTGAGCTATTTTGCAAGATGACTGTTTTGTCTCCAAATCTTTATAAAAATACTTTATGAAACTTGTCAAAATAGATGAAAATTATGTTGAGCTTTTAAAACGATTAATCAATCTTAATTATGTTTGTTATCATCAAAATCAATAAAGAATAATTTATGTTAACATTCGGATGGTTATTCTTGGGCGCGGCTGCACCCGCGGCCTATTTTTGGCACACGGATGCCGCTAACAAAGTCTCGGCCCATTCCGAGTCCGAAGGACGAACTTGGCCAGCCCCACCGCCCAAGGCTATAGCCCACACGTTTTTGTGGCCTTTTTCCGCTGGACGAACTTGGAGCCCCGGCCTTCGGGCGATTATTTTTGGGTGCGGCTATGTCCGCGGCCTATTTTTGGCACACGGAGTCCGGCGGACGAACTTGGCCAGCCCCACCCCCCAAGGCTATAGCCCACCCGTTTTTGTGGCCTTTTTCCGCTGGACGAACTAGGCGCCCCGGTCTTCGGGCGGTTATTCTTGGGCGCGGCTGTCTCCGCGGCCTATTTTTGGCACACGGATGCCGCTAACACAGTCTCGGCCCATTCGAGTTAGGCGGACGAACGTTGCCAGCCCCACCCCCCAACGCTATAGCCCACCCGTTTTTGTGGCTTTTTTCCGCTGGACGAACTTGGCGCCCCGGCCTTCGTGCAGTTTTTTTTGGGTGCGGCTGTGTCCGCAGCCTATTTTTGGTACGCAGAGGCCACTCGCAAAGTCTCGCCCCATTCCGAGTCCGGCGGACGCACTTGGCCAGCCCCACCCCCCAAGGCTATAGCCCACCAGTTTTTGTGGCCTTTTTCTGCTGGACGAACTTGGCGGCCCGGCCTTTGGGCTGTTATTTTTGGGCGCGGCTGTGCCCGTGTACTACTTTTGGTACACGGTGGCCGCTCGCAAAGTCTCGTCCCATTTCAAATCTGACGGGCGAACTTGGCCAGCCCCACCGCCCAAGGCTATAGCCCACCCGTTTTTGTGCCCTTTTTCCGCTGGACGAACTTGGCGCCCCGGCCTTCGGGCTGTTATTTTTGGGCGCGGCTGTGCCCGCAGCCTATTTTTTGTACACGGAGGCCGCTCGCAAAGTCTCACCCCATTCCGAGTCCGGCGGACGAACTTGGCCAACCCACCTACCAAGGCTATAGCCCACCCGTTTTTGTGGCCTTTTTCCGTTGGACGAACTTGCCGCCCCGGCCTTCGGGCGGTAATTTTTGGGCGCGGCTGTGCCCGCAGCCTAGTTTTCGCACATGGAGGCCGCTCGCAAAGTCTCAACCCATTCCGAGTCCGGCGGACGAACTTGGCCAGCACCAGCCCCCAAGGCTATAGCCCACCCGTTTTTGTGGCCTTTTTCCGCTGGACGAACTAGGCGCCCCGGCCTTCGGGTGGTTATTCTTGGGCGCGGCTGTACCCGCGGCCTATTTTTGGCACACGGATGCCGCTAACAAAGTCTCGCCCCATTCCGAGTCCGAAGGACGAACTTGGCCAGCCCCAACGCCCAAGGCTATAGCCCACACGTTTTTGTGCCCTTTTTCCGCTGGACGAACTTGTCGCCCTGGCCTTCGGGCGGTTATTTTTGGGTGTGGCTATGTCCGCGGCCTATTTTTGGCACACGGAGTCCGGCGGACGAACTTGGCCAGCCCCACCCCCCAAGGCTATAGCCCACCCGTTTTTGTGCCCTTTTTCCGCTGGACGAACTTGGCGCCCCGGCCTTCGTGCGGTTATTTTTGGGCGCGGCTTTGTCTGCGGCCTATTTTTGGCACACGGAAGCCGCTCGCAAAGTCTCGCCCCGTTCCGAGTCCGGCGGACGAACTTGGCCAGCCCCACCCCCCAAGGCTATAGCCCACCTGTTTTTGTGGCCTTTTTCCGCTGGACGAACTTGGCGCCCCGGCCTTCAGGCGGTTATTTTTGGGCGCGGCTGTGACCGCAGCCTATTTTTGGTACGCGGACGCCGCTCGCAAAGTCTCGTCCCATTCCGAGTCCGGCGGACGAACTTGGCCAGCCCCAGCCACCAAGGCTATAGCCCACCCGTTGTTGTGGTCTTTTTCCGCTGGACGAACTTGGCGCCCCTGCCTTCGGGCAGTTATTTTTGGTCGCGGCTGTGCCCGCAGCCTATTTTTCGCACATGGAGGCCGCTCGCAAAGTCTCACCTCATTCCGAGTCCGGCGGACGAACTTGGCCAGCCCCACCCTCCAAGGCTATAGCCCACCCGTTTTTGTGGCCTTTTTCCGCTGGGGGATTTGGGCGTGCCGACCTTCGGGGGGCTATTTTTGGGCGCGGCTGTGCCCGCGGCCTATTTTTGGCACGTGGAGGCCGCTCACTAAGTCTCGCCCCATTCCTAGTCCGGCGGACGAAGTTGGCCAGCCCCTCCCCCCAAGGCAATAGCCCACCCGTTTTTTGGCCATTTTTCCGCTGGACGAACTTGGCGTCCCGGCCTTCGGACGGTTATTTTTGGACGCGGCTGTGCCCGCTGCCTATTTTTGTCACGCGGAGGCCGTTCGCAAAGTCTCGCCCCATTCCGAGTCCGGCGGACGAAGTTGGCCAGCCCCTCCCCCCGAGGCTATAGCCCACCCGTTTTTTGGCCATTTTTGCACTGGGGGGTTTGGGCGCGCCGACCTTCGGGGGGCTATTTTTGGGAGCGGCTGTGCCCGCGGCCTATTTTTGGCAAGCGGAGGCCGCTCGCAAAGTCTCGTCCCATTCCGAGTCCGGCGGACGAAGGTTGCCAGCCCCTCCCCCCAAGGCTATTGCCCACCCGTTTTTTGGCCATTTTTCCGCTGGACGAACTTGGCGCCCCGGCCTTTGGGCAGTTATTTTTGGGCGCGGCTGTGCCCGCGGCCTATTTTTGGCACGCGGAGGCCGATCGCAAAGTCTCGCCCCATTCCGAGTCCGGCGGACGAAGTCGGCCAGCCCCTCCCCCCAAGGCTATAGCCCACCCGTTTTTTGGCCATTTTTCCGCTGGACGAACTTGGCGCCCCGGCATTTGGGGGGTTATTTTTGGGCGCGGCTGTATCCGCGGCCTATTTTTGGCACGCGGAGGCCGCTCGCAAAGTCTCGCCCCATTCCGAGTCCGGCGGACGAAGTTGGCCAGCCCCTCCCCCCAAGGCTATAGCCCACCCGTTTTTTGGCCATTTTTCCGCGGGGGGGTTTGGGCGCGCCGACCGTCAGAGGGTTATTTTTGGGCGCGGCTGTGCCCGCGGACTATTTTTGGCACGCGGAGGACGCTCGCAAATTCTCCCCCCATTCCGAGTCCGGCGGACGAAGTTGGCCAGCCCCTCCCCCCAAGGCTATAGGCCACCCGTTTTTTGGCCATTTTCCGCTGGACGAACTTGTCGCCCCGGCCTTTGGGCGGTTATTTTTGGGCGCGGCTGTGCCCGCGGCCTATTTTTGGCACGCGGAGGCCGCTCGCAAAGTCTTGCCCCATTCCGAGTCCGGCGGACGAAGTTGGCCAGCCCCTCCCCCCAAGGCTATAGCCCACACGTTTTTTGGCCATTTTTCTGCGGGGGGGTTTTGGCGCGCCGACCATCAGAGGGTTATTTTTGGGCGCGGCTGTGCCCGCGGACTATATTTGGCACGCGGAGGCCGCTCGCAAAGTCTCACCCCATTCCGAGTCCGGCGGACGAAGTTGGACAGCCCCTCCCCCCAAGGCTATAGCCCACCCGTTTTTTGGCCATTTTTCCGCTGGACGAACTTGGCTCCCCGGCCTTCGGGCGGTTATTTTTGGGCGCGCCTGTTCCCGCGGACTATTTTTGGCACGCGGAGGCCGGTCGCAAAGTCTCGCCCCATTCCGAGTCCGGCGGACGAAGTTGGCCAGCCCCTCCCCCCAAGGCTATAGCCCACCCGTTTTTTGGCCATTTTTCCGCTGGGGGGGGTTGGCGCGCCGGCCTTCGGGGGGTTATTTTTGGGCGCGGCTGTGCCCGCGGCCTATTTTTGGCACGCGGAGGCCGCTCGCAAAGTAAGGCCCCATTCCGAGTCCGGCGGACGAAGTTGGCCAGCCCCTCCCCCCAAGGCTATAGCCCACCCGTTTTTTGGCCATTTTTCCGCGGGGGGGTTTGGGCGCGCCGACCTTCGGAGGGTTATTTTTGGGCGCGGCTGTGCCCGCGGACTATTTTTGGCACGCGGAGGACGCTCGCAAATTCTCCCCCCATTCCGAGTCCGGCGGACGAAGTTGGCCAGCCCCTCCCCCCAAGGCTATAGCCATCCCGTTTTTTGGCCATTTTTCCGCTGAGGGGTTTGGACGCGCCGACCTTCGGGGGGTTATTTTTGGGCGCGACTGTGCCCGCGCCCTATTTTTGGCACGCGGAGGCCGCTCGCAAAGTCTCGCCCCATTCCGAGTCCGGCGGACGAAGTTGGCCAGCCCCTCCCCCCAAGGCTATAGCCCACCCGTTTTTTGGCCATTTTTCCGCTGGGGGGTTTTGGCACCACGACCTTCGGGGGCTTATTTTTGGGCGCGGCTTTGTCCGCGGCTTATTTTTGGCACCCCGAGGCCCCTCGCAAAGTCTCGCCCCATTCCGAGTCCGGCAGACGAACTTCGCCCGCGCCCCCCACCAAGGCTATAGCCCACCCGTTTTTTGGCCATTTTTCCGCTGGGGGGTTTTGGCACCACGACCTTCGGGGGCTTATTTTTGGGTGCGGCTTTGCCCGCGGCTTATTTTTGGCACCCTGAGGCCCCTCGCAAAGTCTCGCCCCATTCCGAGTCGGGCGGACGAACTTTGCCCGCGCCCCCCACCAAGGCTATAGCCCACCCGTTTTTTGGACATTTTTCCGCTGGGGGGTTTTGGCACCACGACCTTCGGAGGATTATTTTAGGGCGCGGCTTTGTCCGAGGTGTATTTTTGGCACCCCGAGATCCCTCACAAAGTCTCGTCCCATTCCGAGTCCGGCGGACGAACTTCTCCTGCGCCCCCCACCAAGGCTATAGCCCACCCGTTTTTCGACATTTTTCCGCTGGGGGGTTTTGGCACCACGACCTTCGGGGGCTTATTTTAGGGCGCGGCTTTGCCCGCGGCTTATTTTTGGTACCCCGAGGCCCCTCGCAAAGTCTCGCCCCATTCCGAGTCCGGCAGACGAACTTCGCCCGCGCCCCCCACCAAGGCTATATCCCACCCGTTTTTTGGCCATTTTTCCGCTGGCGGGTTTTGGCACCACGACCTTCGGGCGCTTATTTTTGGCACCCCGAGGCCCCTCACAAAGTCTCGCCCCATTCCGAGTCCGGCGGACAAACTTCGCCCGCGCCCCCCACCAAGGCTATAGCCCACCCGTTTTTTGTCCATTTTTCCGCTGGCGGGTTTTGGCACCACGACCTTCGGGCGCTTATTTTTGGCACCCCGAGGCCCCTCACAAAGTCTCGCCCCATTCCGAGTCCGGCGGACGAACTTCGCCAGCGCCCCCCACCAAGGCTATAGCCCACCCGTTTTTTAGCCATTTTTCCGCTGAGGGGTTTTGGTACCACGACCTTCAGGCGCTTATTTTTGGGCGCGGCTTTGGCCGCGGCATATTTTTGGCACCCCGACATCCCTCGCAAAGTCTAGCCCCATTCCGAGTCCGGCGGACGAACTTCGCCCGCGCCCCCCACCAAGGCTATAGCCCACCCGTTTTTTGGCCATTTTTCCGCTGGGGGGTTTTGGCACCACGACCTTCAGGCGCTTGTTTTTGGGCGCGGCTTTGGCCGCGGCATATTTTTGGCACCCCAACATCCCTCGCAAAGTCTTGCCCCATTCCGAGTCCGGCGGACAAACTTCGCCCGCGCCCCCCACCAAGGCTATAGCCCATCCGTTTTTTGGCCATTTTTCCGCTGGGGGGTTTTGGCACCACGACCTTTGGGTGCGGCTTTGGCCGCGGCATATTTTTGGTACCCCGACATCCCTCGCAAAGTCTCGCCCCATTCCGAGTCCGGCGGACAAACTTCGCCCGCGCCCCCCATCAAGGCTATAGCCCACCCGTTTTTTGGCCATTTTTCCGCTGGGGGGTTTTGGCACCACGACCTTCGGGCATTTATTTCTGGATGTGGCTTTGCCCGAGGCTTAGTTTTGGCACCCCGAGGCCCCTCGCAAAGTCTCGCCCCATTCCGAATCCGGCGGACAAACTTCGCCCGCGCCCCCCACCAAGGCTATAGCCCACCCGTTTTTTGGCCATTTTTCCGCTGGCGGGTTTTGGCACCACGACCTTCGGGCATTTATTTCTGGACATGGCTTTGCCCGAGGCTTAGTTTTGGCACCCCGAGGCCCCTCGCAAAGTCTCGCCCCATTCCGAATCCGGCGGACAAACTTCGCCCGCGCCCCCCACCAAGGCTATAGCCCACCCGTTTTTTGGCCATTTTTCCGCTGGCGGGTTTTGGCACCACGACCTTCGGGCGCTTATTTTTGGCACCCCGAGGCCCCTCACAAAGTCTCGCCCCATTCCGAGTCCGGCGGACGAACTTCGCCCGCGCCCCCCACCAAGGCTATAGCCCACCCGTTTTTTAGCCATTTTTCCGCTGGGGGGTTTTGGCACCACGACCTTCGGGGGCTTATTTTTGGGCACGGCTTTGCCCGTGGCTTATTTTTGGCACCCCAACATCCCTCGCAAAGTCTTGCCCCATTCCGAGTCCGGCGGACAAACTTCGCCCGCGCCCCCCACCAAGGCTATAGCCCATCCGTTTTTTGGCCATTTTTCCGCTGGGGGGTTTTGGCACCACGACCTTTGGGCGCGGCTTTGGCCGCGGCATATTTTTGGTACCCCGACATCCCTCGCAAAGTCTCGCCCCATTCCGAGTCCGGCGGACAAACTTCGCCCGCGCCCCCCATCAAGGCTATAGCCCACCCGTTTTTTGGCCATTTTTCCGCTGGGGGGTTTTGGCACCACGACCTTCGGGCATTTATTTCTGGACGTGGCTTTGCCCAAGGCTTAGTTTTGGCACCCCGAGACCCCTCGCAAAGTCTCGCCCCATTCCGAATCCGGCGGACAAACTTCGCCCGCGCCCCCCACCAAGGCTATAGCCCACCCGTTTTTTGGCCATTTTTCCGCTGGCGGGTTTTGGCACCACGACCTTCGGGCATTTATTTCTGGACGTGGCTTTGCCCGAGGCTTAGTTTTGGCACCCCGAGGCCCCTCGCAAAGTCTCGCCCCATTCCGAATCCGGCGGACAAACTTCGCCCGCGCCCCCCACCAAGGCTATAGCCCACCCGTTTTTTGGCCATTTTTCCGCTGGCGGGTTTTGGCACCACGACCTTCGGGCGCTTATTTTTGGCACCCCGAGGCCCCTCACAAAGTCTCGCCCCATTCCGAGTCCGGCGGACGAACTTCACCAGCGCCCCCCACCAAGGCTATAGCCCACCCGTTTTTTAGCCATTTTTCCGCTGGGGGGTTTTGGCACCACGACCTTCGGGCATTTATTTCTGGACGTGGCTTTGCCCGAGGCTTAGTTTTGGCACCCCGAGGCCCCTCGCAAAGTCTCGCCCCATTCCGAATCCGGCGGACAAACTTCGCCCGCGCCCCCCACCAAGGCTATAGCCCACCCGTTTTTTGGACATTTTTCCACTGGGGGGTTTTGGCACCACGACCTTCGGGGGCTTGTTTTAGGGCACGGCTTTGCCCGCGGCATATTTTTAGCACCCCGACGCCCCTCGCAAGGTCTCGCCCCATTCCGAGTCCGGCGGACGAACTTCGCCCGCGCCCCCCACCAAGGCTATAGCCCACCCGTTTTTTGGCCATTTTTCCGCTGGGGGGTTTTGGCACCACGACCTTCGGGGGCTTATTTTTTAGTACGGCTTTGCCCGCGGCTTATTTTTGGCACTCCGAGGCCCCTCACAAACTCTCGCCCCATTCCGAGTCCGGCGGACGAACATCGCCCGCACCCCCCACCAAGGCTATAGCCCACCCGATTTTTGGCCATTTTTTCGCTGGGGGGTTTTTGTACCACGACCTTCGGGCACTTATTTTTCGGCGCGGCTTTGCCCGCGGCATATTTTTGGCACCCCGACACCCCTCGCAAAGTCTCGCCCCATTCCGAGTCCGGCGGACGAACTTCGCCCGCGCCCCCCATCAAGGCTATAGCCTACCCGTTTTTTGGCCATTTTTCCGCTGGGGGGTTTTGGCACCACGACCTTCGGGCGCTTAGTTTTGGGCGCGGATTTGCCCGCGGATTATTGTTGGCACCCCGAGGCCCCTCGCAAAGTCTCGCCCCATTCCGAGTCCGGCGGACGAACTTCGCCCGCGCCCCCCATCAAGGCTATAGCCCACCCGTTATTTGGGCATTTTTCCGCTGGGGGGTTTTGGCACCATGACCTTCGGGCGCTTATTTTTTGGTACGGCTTTGCCCGCGGCTTATTTTTGGCAACCCGAGGCCCCTCGCAACGTCTCGCCCCATTCCGAGTCCGGCGGACGAACTTCTCCCGCGCCCCCCACCAAGGCTATAGCCCACCCGTTCTTTGGCCATTTTTCCGCTGGGGGGTTTTGGCACCACGACCTTCGGGCGCGGCTTTGCCGCGGCATATTTTTGGCACCCCGATGCCCCTCGCAAAGTCTCGCCCCATTCCGAGTCCGGCGGACGAACTTCGCCCGCGCCCCCCATCAAGGCTATATCCCACCCGTTTTTTGGCCATTTTTCCGCTGGGGGGTTTTGGCACCACGACCTTCGGGCGCTTATTTTTGGGCGTGGCTTTGCCCGCCGCTTATTTTTGGCACCGCGAGACCCCTCGCAAAGTCTCCCCCCATTCCGAGTCCGGCGGACGAACTTCGTCCGCGCCCCCCACCAAGGCTATAGCCCACCCGTTTTTTGGCCATTTTTCCGCTGGGGGGTTTTGGCACCACGACCTTCGGGCATTTATTTTTTGGCGCGGCTTTGCCCGTGGCTTATTTTTGGCACCCCGAGGCCCCTCGCAAAGTCTCGCCCCATTCCGAGTCCGGCGGACGAACTTCGCCCGCGCCCCCCACCAAGGCTATAGCCCACCAGTTTTTTGGCCATTTTTCCGCTGGGGGGTTTTGGCACCACGACCTTCAGGCGCTTATTTTTGGGCGCGGCTTTGGCCGCGGTATATTTTTGGCACCCCGACATCCCTCGCAAACTCTCGCCCCATTCCGAGTCCGGCGGACGAACTTCGCCCGCGCCCCCCACCAAGGCTATAGCCCACCCGTTTTTTGGCCATTTTTCCGCTGGGGGGTTTTGGCACCACGACAATCAGGCGCTTATTTTTGGGCGCGGCTTTGGCCGCGGCATATTTTTGGCACCCCGACATCCCTCGCAAAGTCTCGCCCCATTCCGAGTCCGGCGGACAAACTTCGCCCGCGCCCCCCACCAAGGCTATAGCCCACCCGTTTTTTGGCCATTTTTCCGCTGGGGGGTTTTGGCACCACGACCTTCGGGCAATTATTTTTGGCAACCCGAGGCCCCTCGCAAAGTCTCACCCCATTCCGAGTCCGGCGGATGAACTTCGCCCGCGCCCCCCACCAAGGCTATAGCCCACCCGTTTTTTAGCCATTTTTTCGCTAGGGGGTTTTGGCACCACGACCTTCGGGGGGTTATTTTTGTGCGCGCCTGTGCCCGCGGCCTATTTTTGGCACGCGGAGGCCACTCGCAAAGTCTCGCCCCATTCCGAGTCCGGCGGACGAAGTTCGCAAGCCCCTCCCCCCTAGGCTATAGCCCACCCGTTTTTTGGCCATTTTTCCGCTGGGGGTTTGGGTGCGCCGACCTTCGAGCTGTTATTTTTGGGCGCGGCTGTGCCCACGGCCTATTTTTGTCACGCGCAGGCCGCTCGCAAAGTCTCACCCCATTCCGAGTCCGGCGGACGAAGTTGGCCAGCCCCTCCCCCCAAGGTTATAGCGCACCCGTTTTTTGGCCATTTTTCCGCTGGGGGGTTTGGGCGCGCCGACTTTCAGGGGGTTATTTTTGGGCGCGGCTGTGCCCGCGGCCTATTTTTGGAACACGGAGGCCGCTCGTACAGTCTCGCCCCATTCCGAATCCGGCGGACTAAGTTGGCCAGCCCCACCCCCCAAGGCTATAGCCCACCCGTTTTTTGGCCATTTTTCCGCTGGGGTTTTGGGCGCGCCGACCTTCGGCGGGTTATTTTTGGGCGCGGCTGTGCCCGTGCCCTATTTTTGCCACGCGGAGGCCGCTCGCAAAGTCTCGCTCCATTCCGAGTCCGGCGGACAAAGTTGGCCAGCCCCTCCCCCCATGGCTATAGCGCACCCGTTTTTTGGCCATTTTTCCGCTGGGGGGTTTGGGTGCGCCGACCTTCGGGGGGTTATTTTCGGGCGCGGCTGTGCCCGCGGGGTATTTTTGGAACGCGGAGGCCGCTCGCAAAGTCTCGCCCCATTCCGAGTCCGGCGGACGAAGTTGCCCAGCCCCTCCCCCCAAGGCCATAGCCCACCCGTTTTTCGGCCATTTTTCCGCTGGGGGGTTTGGGCGCGCCGACCTTCGGGGGGTTATTTTTGGGCGCGGCTGTGCCCGCGGCCTATTTTTGGCATGCGGAGGCCACTCGCAAAGTCTCGCCCCATTCCGAGTCCGGCGAACGAAGTTGGCCAGCCCCTTCCCCCAAGGCTATAGCGCACCCGTTTTTTGGCCATTTTTCCGCTGGGGGGTTTGGGCGCGCCGACCTTCGGGGGATTATTTTTGGGCGCGGCTGTGTCCGCGGCCTATTTTTGGCACGCGGAGGCAGCTCGCAAAGTCTCGCCCCATTCCGAGTCCGGCGGACGAAGTTGGCCAGCCCCTCCGCCCAACGCTATAGCGCACCCGTTTTTTGGCCATTTTTCCGCTGGGGGGTTTGGACGCGCCGACCTTCGGGGGGTTATTTTTGGGCGCGGCTGTGCGTGCGGCCTATTTTTGGCACACGGAGGGTGCTCGCAAAGTCTCGCCCTATTCCGAGTCCGGCGGACGAAGTTGGCCAGCCCCTTCCCCCAAGGCTATAGCGCACCCGTTTTTTGGCCATTTTTCCGCTGGGGGGTTTGGGCGCGCCGACCTTCGGGGGATTATTTTTGGGCGCGGCTGTGTCCGCGGCCTATTTTTGGCACGCGGAGGCCGCTCGCAAAGTCTCGCCGCATTCCGAGTCCGGCGGACGAAGTGGGCCGGCCCCTCCCCCCAAGGCTATAGCGCACCCGTTTTTTGACCATTTTTCCGCTGGGGGGTTTGGGCGCGCCGACCTTCGGGGGGTTATTTTTGGGCGCGGCTGTGCCCGCGGCTTATTTTTGGCACGCGGAGGCCACTCGCAAAGTCTCACCCCATTCCGAGTCCGGCGGACGAAGTTGGCCAGCTCCTCCCCCCAAGGTTATAGCGCACCCGTTTTTTGGCCATTTTTCCGCTGGGGGGTTTGGGCGCGCCGACCTTCGGGGGGTTATTTTTGGGCGCGGCTGTGCCCGCGTCCTATTTTTAGCACGCGGAGGCCATTCGCAAAGTCTCGCCGCATTCCGAGTCGGGCGGACGAACTTGGTCAGCCCCTCCCCCCAAGGCTATAGCGCACCCGTTTTTTGGCCATTTTTCCGCTGGGGGGTTTGGGCGCGCCGACCTTCGGGGGGTTATTTTTGAGTGCGGCTGTGCGCGTGGCCTATTTTTGGCACGAGGACGCCGCTCGCAAAGTCTCGCCCCATTCCGAGTCCGGCGGACGAGGTTGGCCAGCCCCTCCCCCAAAGGCTATAGCCCACCCATTTTTTGGCCATTTTTCCGCTGGGGGGTTTAAGCGCGCCGACCTTTGGGGTGTTATTTTTGGACGCGGCTATGCCCGCGGCCTATTTTAGGCACGCGGAGGCCACTCGCAAAGTCTCGCCCCATTCCGAGTCCGGCGGACGAAGTTGGCCAGCCCCTCCCCCCAAGGCTATAGCGCACCCGTTTTTTGGCCATTTTTCCGCTGGGGGGTTTGGGCGCGCCGACCTTCGGGGAGTTATTTTTGGGCGCGGCTGTGCCCACGGCCTATTTTTGGCACACGGAGTCCGTTCGCAAAGTCTCGCCGTATTCCTAGTCCGGCGGACGAACTTGGCCAGCCCCTCCCCCCAAGGCTATAGCGCACCCGTTTTTTTGCCATTTTTCCGCTGGGGGGTTTGGACGCGCCGACCTTCGGCGGTTTATTTTTGGGCGCGGCTGTGCCCGCGGCCTATTTTTGGCACGCGGAGGCTGCTCGCAAAGTCTCGCCCCATTCCGAGTCCGGCGGACGAAGTTGGCCAGCCCCTCCCCCCAAGGCTATAGCGCACCCGTTTTTTGGCCATTTTTCCGCTGGGGGGTTTGGGCGCGCCGACCTTCGGGGGTTATTTTTGGGCGCGGCTGTGCCCGCGGCCTATTTTTGGCACGCGGAGGCCGCTCGCAAAGTCTCGCCCCATTCCGAGTCCGGCGGACGATATTGGCCAGCCCTCCCCCCAAGGCTATAGCTCACCCGTTTTTTGGCCATTTTTCCGCTGGGGGGTTTGGGCGCGCCGACCTTCGGGGGGTTATTTTTGGGCGCGGCTGTGCCCGCGGCCTATTTTTGGCACTCGGAGGCCGCTCGCAAAGTCTCGCCGCATTCCGAGTCCGGCGGACGAACTTGGCCGGCCCCACCCCCCAAGGCTATAGCGCACCCGTTTTTTGGCCATTTTTCCGCTGTGGGGTTTGGGCGCGCCTACCTTTGGGGGGTTATTTTTAGGCGCGGCTGTGCCCACGGCCTATTTTTGGCAGGCGGAGGCCGCTTGCAAAGTCTCGCCCCATTCCGAGTCCGGCGGACGAAGTTGGCCAGCCCCTCCCCCCTAGGCTATAGCGCACCCATTTTTTGGCCAATTTACCGCTGGGGGGTTTGGGCGCGCCGACCTTCGGGGGGTTATTTTTGGGCGCGGCTGTGCCCGCGGCCTATTTTTGGCACGCGGAGGCCGCTCGCAAAGTCTTCTCCCATTCCGAGTCCGGCGGACGAAGTTGGCCAGCCCCTCCCCCCAAGGCTATAGCGCACCCGTTTTTTGGCCATTTTTCCGTTGGGGAGTTTGGGCGCGCCGAACTTCGGGGGGTTATTTTTGGGTGCGGCTACGCCCGCGGCCTATTTTTGGCACACGGAGGCCGCTCGCAAAGTCTCGCCGCATTCCGAGTCCGGCGGACGAGGTTGGCCAGCCCCTCCCCCCAAGGCTATAGCCCACCCATTTTTTGGCCATTTTTCCGCTGGGGGGTTTGGGCGCGCCGACCTTTGGGGTGTTATTTTTGGGCGCGGCTATGCCCGCGGCCTATTTTAGACACGCGGAGGCCACTCGCAAAGTCTCGCCCGATTCCGAGTCCAGCGGACGAAGTTGGCCAGCCCCTCCCCCAAAGGCTATAGCCCACCCGTTTTTTGGCCATTTTTCCGCTGGAGGGTTTGGCGCGCCGACCTTCGGGGGTTATTTTTGGGCGCGGCTGTGCCCACGGCCTATTTTTGGCACGCGGAGGCTGCTCGCAAAGTCTCGCCCCATTCCGAGTCCGGCGGACGAAGTTGGCCAGCCCCTCCACCCAAGGCTATAGCGCACCCATTTTTGGGCCATTTTTCCGCTGGGGTGTTTGGGCGCGCCGACCTTCGGGGGATTATTTTTGGGCGCGGCTGTGCCCGCGGCCTATTTTTGGCACACGGAGGCCGCTCGCAAAGTCTCACCCCATTCCGAGTCCGGCGGACGAAGTCGGCCAGCCCCTCCCCCCAACGCTATAGCGCACCCGTTTTTTGGCCATTTTTCCGCTGGGGGGTTTGGGCGCGCCGACCTTCGGGGGGTTATTTTTGGGTGCGGCTGTGCGCGTGGCCTATTTTTGGCACGAGGAGGCCGCTCGCAAAGTCTCGCCCCATTCCGAGTCCGGCGGACGAGGTTGGCCAGCCCCTCCCCCCAAGGCTATAGCCCACCCATTTTTTGTCCATTTTTCCGCTGGGGGGTTTGGGCGCGCCGACCTTTGGGGTGTTATTTTTGGGCGCGGCTATGCCCGCGGCCTATTTTTGGCACGTGGATGCCACTCGCAAAGTCTCGCCCCATTCCGAGTCCGGCGGACGAAGTTGGCCAGCCCCTCCCCCCAAGGCTATAGCGCACCCGTTTTTTGACCATTTTTCCGCTGGGGGGTTTGGGCGCGCCGACCTTCGGGGGGTTATTTTTGGGCGCGGCTGTGCCCGCGGCTTATTTTTGGCACGCGGAGGCCACTCGCAAAGTCTCACCCCATTCCGAGTCCGGCGGACGAAGTTGGCCAGCTCCTCCCCCCAAGGCTATAGCCCACCCGTTTTTTGGCCATTTTTCCGCTGGGGGGTTTGGGCGCGCCGACCTTCGGGGGGTTATTTTTGGGCGCGGCTGTGCCCGCGGCCTATTGTTGGCACGCGGAGGCCGCTCGCAAAGTCTCGCCCCATTATGAGTCCGGCGGACGAAGTGGGCCAGGCCCTCCCCCCAAGGCTATAGCCCACCCGTTTTTTGGCCATTTTTCCGCTGGGGGGTTTGGGCGCGCCGACCTTCGGGGGGTTATTTTTAGGCGCGGCTGTGCCCGCGGCCTATTTTTGGCAGGCGGAGGCCGCTTGCAAAGTCTCGCCCCATTCCGAGTCCGGCGGACGAAGTTGGCCAGCCCCTCCCCCCAAGGCTATAGCGCCCCCTTTTTTTGGCCATTCTTCATCTGGGGGGTTTGGGCGCGCCGACCTTCGGGGGGTCATTTTTGGGCGCGGCTGTGCCCGCGGCCTATTTTTGGCACGCGGAGGCCGCTCGCAAAGTCTCACCCCATTCCGAGTCTGGCGGACGAAGTGGGCCAGACCCTCCCCCCAACTTTATAGCGCAACCGTTTTTTGGCAATTTTTCCGCTGGGGGGTTTGGGCGCGCCGACGTTCGTGGGGTTATTTTTGGGCGCGGCTGTGCCCGCGGCCTATTTTTGGCACGCGGAGGCCGATCGCAAAGTCTCGGCCCATTTTGAGTCCGGCGGACGAAGTGGGCCAGACCCTTCCCCCAAGGCTTTAGCCCACCCGTTTTTTGGCCATTTTTCCGCTGGGGTGTTTGGGAGCGCCGACCTTCGGGGGGTTATTTTTGGGCGCGGCTGTGCCCGCGGCCTATTGTTGGCACGCGGAGGCCGCTCGCAAAGTCTCGCCCCATTATGAGTCCGGCGGACGAAGTGGGCCAGGCCCTCCCCCCAAGGCTATAGCCCACCCGTTTTTTGGCCATTTTTCCGCTGGGGGGTTTGGGCGCGCCGACCTTCGGGGGGTTATTTTTGGGCGCGCCTGTGCCCGTGGCCTATTTTTGGCACGCGGAGGCCGCTCGCAATGTCTCACCCCATTCCGAGTCCGGCGGACGAAGTTGGCCAGCCCCTCCCCCCAAGGCTATAGCGCACCCGTTTTTTGGCTATTTTTCCGCTGGTGGGTTTGGGGGCGCCGACCTTCGGGGGGTTATTTTTTGGCGCGGCTGTGCCCGCGCCCCATTTTGGGCACGCGGAGGCCGCTCGCAAAGTCTCACCCCATTCCGAGTCCGGCGGACGAACTTGGCCAGCCCCTCCCCCCAAGGCTATAGCGCACCCGTTTTTTGGCCATTTTTCCGCTGGGGGGTTTGGGCGCGCCGATCTTCGGGGGGTTATTTTTGGGCGCGGCCTTGCCTGCGGCCTATTTTTGGCACGCGGAGGCCGCTCGCAATGTCTCCCCCCATTCCGAGTCCGGCGGACGAAGTCGGCCAGCCCCTCCTCCCAAGGCTATAGCGCACCTGTTTTTTGGCCATTTTTCCGCTGGGGGGTTTGGGTGCGCCGACCTTTGGGATGTTATTTTTGGGCGCGGCTGTGCCCACGGCCTATTTTTGGCACGCGGAGCCCGCTCGCAATGTCTCACCCCATTCCGAGTCCGGCGGACGAACTTGGCCAGCCCCTCCCCCCAAGGCTATAGCGCACCCGTTTTTTGGCTATTTTTCCGCTGGTGGATTTGGGGGCGCCAACCTTCGGGCGGTTATTTTTTGGCGCGGCTGTGCCTGCACCCTATTTTGGGCACGCGGAGGCCGCTCGCAAAGTCTCACCCCATTCCGAGTCCGGCGGACGAACTTGGCCAGCCCCTCCCCCCAAGGCTATAGCGCACCCGTTTTTTGGCCATTTTTCCGCTGGGGGGTTTGGGCGTGCCGACCTTCGGGGGGTTATTTTTGGGCGCGGCTGTGCCCGCGGCCTATTTTTGGTATGCGGAGACCGTTCGCAAAGGCTCGCCCCATTCCGAGTCCGGCGGACGAAGTTTGCCATCCCCTCCCCCCAAGGCTATAGCGCACCCGTTTTTTGGCCATTTTTCCGGTGGGGGGTTTGGGCGCGCCGACCTTCGGTGGGATATTTTTGGACGCCGCTGTGCCCGCGGCCTATTTTTGGCACGTAGAGGCCGCTCGCAAAGTCTCGCCCCATTCCGAGTCCGGCGGACGAAGTTGGCCGGCCCCTCCACCCAAGGCTATAGCGCACCCGTTTTTTCGCCATTTTTCCGCAGGTGGGATTGGGCGCGCCGACGTTCGGGGGGTTATTTTTGGGCGCGGCTGTGCCCGCGGCCTAGTTTTGGCACGTAGAGGCCGCTCGCAAAGTCTCGCCCCATTCCGAGTCCGGCGGACGAAGTTGGCCAGCCCCTCCCCCCAAGGCTATAGCGCACCCGTTTTTTGGCCATTTTTCCGCTGGGGGGTTTGGGCGCGCCGACCATCGGGGGGTTATTTTTGGGCGCGGCTGTGCCCGCGGCCTAGTTTTTGCACGCGGAGGACTCTCGCAAAGTCTCGCCCCATTCCGAGTCCGGCGGACGAAGTTGGCCAGCCCCTCCCCCCAAGGCTATAGCGCACCCGTTTTTGGGCCATTTTTCCGCGGGGGGGTTTGGGTGCGCCGACCTTCGGGGGGTTATTTTTGGGTGCGGCTGTGCCCACGGCCTAGTTTTGGCACGCAGAGGCCGCTCGCAATGTCTCCCCCCATTTCGAGTCCGGCGGACGAAGTTGGCCAGCCCCTGCCCCCAAGGCTATAGCGCACCCGTTTTTTGGCCATTTTTCCGCTGGGGGGTTTGGGCGCGCCGACCTTCGGGGGTTTATTTTTGGGCGCGGCTGTGACCGCGTCTTATTTTTTGAACGCGGAGGCCACTCGCAAAGTCTCGCCCCATTCCGAGTCCGGCGGACGAAGTTGGCCAGCCCCTCCCCCCAAGGCTATAGCCCACCCGTTTTTGGGCCATTTTTCCGCAGGGGGGTTTGGGTGCGCCGACCTTCGGGGGGTTATTTTTGGGTGCGGCTGTGCCCGCACCTATTTTTGGCACGCGGAGGCCGCTCGCAAAGTCTCGCCCCATTCCGAGTCCGGCGGATGAAGTTGGCCAGCCCCTCCACCCAAGGCTATAGCCCACCTGTTTTTTGGCCATTTTTCGGCTGGGGGGTTTGGGCGCGCCAACCTTCGGGGGGTTATTTTTGGGCGTGGCTGTGCTTGCGGCCTATTTTTGGCACGCGGAGGCCTCTCGCAAAGTCTCGCCCCATTCCGAGTCCGGCGGACGAAGTGGGCCAGTCCCTCCCCCCAAGGCTATAGCGCACCCTTTTTTTGGCCATGTTTCCGCTGGGGGGTTTGGGCGCGCCGACCTTCGGCGGGGTTATTTTTGGGCGCGGCTGAGCCCGAGGCCTATTGTTGGCACGTGGAGGCCGCTCACAAAGTCTCGCCCCATTCCGAGTCCGGCGGACAACGTTGGCCAGCCCCTCCCCCCAAGGCTATAGCCCACCCGTTTTTTGGCCATTTTTCCGCTGGGTGGTTTGGGCGCGCCGACCTTCGGGGGGTTATTTTTTGGCGCGGCTGTGCCCACGGCCTAGTTTTGGCACGCAGAGGCCACTCGCAAAGTCTCGCCCCATTCCGAGTCCGGCGGACGAAGTTGGCCAGCCCCTCCCCCAAGGCTATAGCGCACCCGTTTTTTGCCCATTTTTCCGCTGGGGGGGTTGGGCGCGCCTACCTTCGGGGGGTTATTTTTTGTCGCGGCTGCGTCCGCGGCCTACTTTTTGTACGCGGAGGCCGCTCGCAAAGTCTCGCCCCATTCCGAGTCCGGCGGGCGAAGTTGGCCAGCCTCTCCACCCAAGGCTATAGCGCACCCGTTTTTGGGCCATTTTTCCGATGGGGGGTTTGGGCGCGCCGACCATCGGGGGGTTATTTTTGGGTGCGGCTGTGCCCGCGGCCTATTTTTGGCACACGGAGGCCTCTCGCAAAGTCTCGCCCCATTCCGAGTCCGGCGGACGAAGTTGGCCAGTCCCTCCCCCCAAGGCTATAGCGCACCCTTTTTTTGGCTATGTTTCCGCTGGGGGGTTTGGGCGCGCCGACCTTCGGCAGGGTTATTTTTGGGCCCGGCTGAGCCCGCGGCCTATTGTTCGCACGCGGAGGCCGCTCACAAAGTCTCGCCCCATTCCGAGTCCGGCGGACAACGTTGGCCAGCCCCTCCCCCCAAGGCTATAGCGCACCCGTTTTTGGGCCATTTTTCCGCTGGGGGGTTTGGGCGCGCTGACCTTCGGGGGGTTATTTTTGGGTACGGCTGTGTCCGTGGCCTATTTTTGGTACTCGGAGGCCGCTCGCAAAGTCTCGCCCCATTCCGAGTCCGGCGGACGAAGTTGGCCAGCCCCTCCACCCAAGGCTATAGCGCACCCGTTTTTTGGCCATTTTTCCGCTAGGGGGTGTGGGCGCGCCTAGCTTCGGGGGGTTATTTTTTGACGCGGCTGCACCCGCGGACTATTTTTGGCACGCGGAGGCCGCTCGCAAAGTCTAGCCCCATTCCGAGTCCGGCGGGCGAAGTTGGCCAGCCTCTCCACCCAATGCTATAGCGCACCCGTTTTTGGGCCATTTTTCCGATGGGGGGTTTGGGCGCGCCGACCATCGGGGGGTTATTTTTGGGTGCGGCTGTGACCGCGGCCTAGTTTTGGCACGCGGAGGCCGCTCGCAAAGTCTCGCCCCATTCCGAGTCCGGCGGACGAAGTTGGCCAGCCCCTCCACCCAAGGCTATAGCCCACCCATTTTTGGGCCATTTTTCCACTGGGTGGTTTGGGCGCGCCGACCTTCGGGGGGTTATTTTTGGGCGCGGCTGTGCCCGCAGCCTATTTTTGGCACGCGGAGGCCGCTCGCAATGTCTCGCCCCATTCCGAGTCCGGCGGACGAAGTTTGCCAGCGCCTCCCCCCAAGGCTATAGCCCACCTGTTTTTTGGCCATTTTTCCGCTGGGGGGTTTGGGCGCGCCGACCTTCGGGGGGTTATTTTTGGGACCAGCTGTGCCCGCGGCCTATTTTTGGAACGCGGAGGCCGCTCGCCAAGTCTCGGCCCATTCCGAGTCCGGCGGACGAAGTTGGCCAGCCCCTCCACCCAAGGCTATAGCGCACCCGTTTTTTGGCCATTTTTCCGCTGGGTGGTTTGGGCGCGCCGACCTTCGGGGGGTTATTTTTGGGCGCGGCTTTGCTCGCGGCCTAGTTTTGGCACGCGGAGGCCGCTTGCAACGTCTCGCCCCATTCCGAGTCCTGCGGACGAAATTGGCCAGCCCCTCCCCCCAAGGCTATAGCTCACCCGTTTTTTGGCCATTTTTCCGCTGGGGGGTTTGGGCGCGCCGACCTTCGTGGGGTTATTTTTGGGCGTGGCTGTGCTTGCGGCCTATTTTTGGCACGCGGAGGCCTCTCGCAAAGTCTCGCCCCATTCCGAGTCCGGCGGACGAAGTTGGCCAGCCCCTCCCCCCAAGGCTATAGCGCACCTGTTTTTTGGCCATTTTTCCGCTGGGGGGTTTGGGCGCGCCGACCTTCAGGGGGTTATTTTTGGGTGCGGCTGTGCCCGCGGCCTATTTTTGGCACGCGGAGGCCGCTCGCAAAGTCTCGCCCCATTCCGAGTCCGGCGGACGAAGTTGGCCAGCCCCTCCCCCCAAGGCTATAGCCCACCCGTTTTTTGCCCATTTTTCCGCTGGGGGTTTTGGGCGCGCCGACCTTTGGGGGGTTATTTTTGGGCGCGGTTGTGCCCGCTGCCTATTTTTGGCACGTAGAGGCCGCTCGCAAAGTCTCGCCCCATTCCGAGTCCGGCGGACGAAGTGGGCCGGCCCCTCCCCCCAAAGCTATAGCGCACCCATTTTTTGGGTATTTTTGCGCTGGGGGGTTTGGGCTTGCCGACATTCGGGGGGTTATTTTTGGGCGCGGCTGTGCCCGCTGCCTATTTTTGGCATGCGGAGGCCGCTCGCAAAGTCTCGCCCCAATCCGAGTCCGGCGGACGAAGTCGGCCAGCCCCTCCCCCCAAGGCTATAGCCCACCCGTTTTTTGCCCATTTTTCCGCTGGGGGTTTTGGGCGCGCCGACCTTTGGGGGGTTATTTTTGGGCGCGGTTGTGCCCGCTGCCTATTTTTGGCACGTAGAGGCCGCTCGCAAAGTCTCGCCCCATTCCGTCTCCGGCGGTCGACGTGGGCGGCCCTCCCCAAAGCTATAGCGCACCCATTTTTTGGGTATTTTTGCGCTGGGGGGTTTGGGCTTGCCGACATTCGGGGGGTTATTTTTGGGCGCGGCTGTGCCCGCTACCTATTTTTGGCATGCGGAGGCCGCTCGCAAAGTCTCGCCCCAATCCGAGTCCGGCGGACGAAGTCGGCCAGCCCCTCCCCCCAAGGCTATAGCCCACCCGTTTTTTGGCCATTTTTCCGCTGGGGGGTTTGGGCGCGGTTATGCCCGCGGCCTATTTTTGGCACGTGGAGGCCACTCGCAAAGTCTCGCCCCATTCCGAGTCCGGCGGACGAAGTTGGCCAACCCCTCCCCCCAAGGCTATAGCCCACTCGTTTTTTGGCCATTTTTCCACTGGGGGGTTTGGGCGCGGTGACCTTCGGGGGGTTATTTTTGGGCGCGGCTGTGCCCGCGGCCTATTTTTGGCACGCGGAAGCCGCTCGCAAAGTCTCGCCCCATTCCGAGTCCGGCGGACGAAGTTGGCCAGCCCCTCCACCCAAGGCTATAGCACACCCGTTTTTTGGCCATTTTTCCGCTGGGGGGTTTGGGCGCGCCGACCTTCGGGGGGTTATTTTTGGGACCAGCTGTGCCCGCGGCCTATTTTTGGAATGCGGAGGCCGCTCGCCAAGTCTCGGCCCATTCCGAGTCCGGCGGACGAAGTTGGCCAGCCCCTCCACCCAAGGCTATAGCGCACCCGTTTTTTGGCCATTTTTCCGCTGGGTGGTTTGGGCGCGCCGACCTTCGGGGGGTTTTTTTTGGGCGCGGCTTTGCTCGCGGCCTAGTTTTGGCACGCGGAGGCCGCTTGCAACGTCTCGCCCCATTCCGAGTCCTGCGGACGAAATTGGCCAGCCCCTCCCCCCAAGGCTATAGCTCACCCGTTTTTTGGCCATTTTTCCGCTGGGGGGTTTGGGCGCGCCGACCTTCGTGGGGTTATTTTTGGGCGCGGCTACGTCCGCGGCCTATTTTTGGCACGCGGAGGCCGCTCGCAAAGTCTCGCCCCATTCCGAGTCCGGCGGACGAAGTTGGCAAGCCCCTCCACCCAAGGTTATAGCTCACCTGTTTTTTAGCAATTATTCCGCTGGGGGGTTTGGGCGGGCCGACCTACGGGGGGTTATTTTTGGGCGCGGCTGTGCCCGCGGCCTATTTTTGGCACGCGGAGGCTGCTCGCAAAGTCCCGCCCCATTCCGAGTCCGGCGGACGAAGTTGGCCAGCCCCTCCCCCCAAGGCTATAGCGCACCTGTTTTTTGGCCATTTTTCCGCTGGGGGGTTTGGGCGCGCCGACCTTCAGGGGGTTATTTTTGGGTGCGGCTGTGCCCGCGGCCTATTTTTGGCACGTGGAGGCCGCTCGCAAAGTCTCGCCCCATTCCGAGTCCGGCGGACGAAGTTGGCCAGCCCACCCGTTTTTTGCCCATTTTTCCGCTGGGGGTTTTGGGCGCGCCGACCTTTGGGGGGTTATTTTTGGGCGCGGTTGTGCCCGCTGCCTATTTTTGGCACGTAGAGGCCGCTCGCAAAGTCTCGCCCCATTCCGAGTCCGGCGGACGAAGTGGGCCGGCCCCTCCCCCCAAAGCTATAGCGCACCCATTTTTTGGGTATTTTTGCGCTGGGGGGTTTGGGCTTGCCGACATTCGGGGGGTTATTTTTGGGCGCGGCTGTGCCCGCTGCCTATTTTTGGCATGCGGAGGCCGCTCGCAAAGTCTCGCCCCAATCCGAGTCCGGCGGACGAAGTCGGCCAGCCCCTCCCCCCAAGGCTATAGCCCACCCGTTTTTTGCCCATTTTTCCGCTGGGGGTTTTGGGCGCGCCGACCTTTGGGGGATTATTTTTGGGCGCGGTTGTGCCCGCTGCCTATTTTTGGCACGTAGAGGCCGCTCGCAAAGTCTCGCCCCATTCCGAGTCCGGCGGACGAAGTGGGCCGGCCCCTCCCCCCAAAGCTATAGCGCACCCATTTTTTGGGTATTTTTGCGCTGGGGGGTTTGGGCTTGCCGACATTCGGGGGGTTATTTTTGGGCGCGGCTGTGCCCGCTGCCTATTTTTGGCATGCGGAGGCCGCTCGCAAAGTCTCGCCCAAATCCGAGTCCGGCGGACGAAGTCGGCCAGCCCCTCCCCCCAAGGCTATAGCCCACCCGTTTTTTGGCCATTTTTCCGCTGCGGGGTTTTGTCGCGGTTATGCCCGCGGCCTATTTTTGGCATGCGGAGGCCTCTCGCAAAGTCTCGCCCCATTCCGAGTCCGGCGGACGAAGTTGGCCAACCCCTCCCCCCAAGGCTATAGCCCACTCGTTTTTTGGCCATTTTTCCACTGGGGGGTTTGGGCGCGGTGACCTTCGGGGGGTTATTTTTGGGCGCGGCTGTGCCCTTGGCCTATTTTTGGCACGCGGAAGCCGCTCGCAAAGTCTCGCCCCATTCCGAGTCCGGCGGACGAAGTTGGCCAGCCCCTCCCCCCAAGGCTATAGCGCACCCGTTTTTTGGCCATTTTTCCGCTGGGGGGTTTGGGCGCGCCGACCTTCGGGGGGTTATTTTTGGGCGCGGCTGTGCCCGCGGCCTATTTTTTGCACGCGGAGGCCGCTCACAAAGTCTCGCCCAATTCCGAGTCCGGCGGATGAAGTTGGCCAGCCCCTCCCCCCAAGGCTATAGCCCACCCGTTTTTTGGCCATTTTTCCGCTGGGGGGTTTGGGGGCGGCGACCTTCGGGTGGTTATTTTTGGGGGCGGCTGTGCCCGCAGCCTATTTTTGGCACACGGAGGCCGTTCGCAAAGTCTCGCCCCATTCCGAGTCCGGCAGACGAAGTTGGCCAGCCCCTCCACCCAAGGCTAGAGCGCACCCGTTTTTTGGCCATTTTTCAGCTTGGGGGTTTGGGCGCGCCGACCTTTGGGGGGGTTATTTTTGGGCGCGGCTGTGCCCGCGGCCTATTTTTGACACGCGGAGGCCGTTCGCAAAGTCTCGCCCCATTCCGAGTCCGGCGGACGAAGTTGGCCAGCCCCTCCCCCCAAGGCTATAGCGCACCCGTTTTTTGGCCATTTTTCCGCAGGGGGGTTTGGGCGCGCCGACCTTCGGGGGGTTATATTTTGGCGCGGCTGTGTCCGCGGCATATTTTTGGCACACAGAGGCCGATCGTAAAGTCTCGCCCCATTCCAAGTCCGGCGGACGAAGTTGGCCAGCCCCTCCCCCCAAGGCGATAGCGCACCCGTTTTTTGGCAATTTTTCCGCAGGGGGGTTTGGGCGCGCCGACCTTCGGGAGGTTATTTTTGGGCGCAGCTGTGCCCGCGGCCTATTTTTGGCACGCGGAGGCCGTTCGCAAAGTCTCGCCCCATTCCAAGTCCGGCGGACAAAGTCGGCCAGCCCCTCCCCCCAAGGCTATAGCGCACACGTTTTTTGGCCATTTTTCCGTTGGGGGGTTTGGGCTTGCCGACATTCGGGGGGTTATTTTTGGGTGCGGTTTTGCCCGCGGCCTATTTTTGGCACGCGGAGGCCGATCGCAAAGTCTCGCCCCTTTCCGAGTCCGGCGGACGAAGTTGGCCAGCCCCTCCGCCCAAGGCTATAGCGCACCCGTTTTTTGGCCATGTTTCGGCTGGGGGGTTTGGGCGCGCCGACCTTCTGGGGGTTATTTTTAGGCGCCGCTGTGCCCGCGGCCTATTTTTGGCACGCGGAGGCCGCTCGTAAAGTCTCGCCCCATTCCCAGTCCGGCGGACGAAGTTGGCCAGCCCCTCCCCCCAAGGCTATAGCACACCCGTTTTTTGGCCATTTTTCCGCAGGGGGTTTGGGCGCGCTGACCTTCGGGGGGTTATTTTTGGGCGCGGCTGTGCCCGCGGCCTATTTTTGGCACACGGAAGCCGCTCACAAAGTCTCGCCCCATTCCGAGTCCGGCGGATGAAGTTGGCCAGCCCCTTCCCCCAAGGCTATAGCCCACCCGTTTTTTGGCCATTTTTCCGCTAGGGGGTTTGGGCGCGGCGACCTTCGGGTGGTTATTTTTGGGGGTGGCTGTGCCCGTGGCCTATTTTTGGCACGCGGAGGCCACTCGCAAAGTCTCGCCCCATTCCGAGTCCGGCAGACGAAGTTGGCCCGCCCCTCCACCCAAGGCTAGAGCGCACCCGTTTTTTGGCCATTTTTCCGCTTGGGGGTTTGGGCGCGCCGACCTTCGGGGGGTTATTTTTGGGCGCGGCTGTGCCCGCGGCCTATTTTTGACACGCGGAGGATGCTTGCAAAGTCTCGCCCCATTCCGAGTTCGGCGGACGAAGTTGGCCTGCCCCTCCCCCCAAGGCTATAGCACACCCGTTTTTTGGCCATTTTTCCACTGGGGGTTTGGGCGCGCCGACCTTCGGGGGGTTAGTTTTTGGCGTGGCTGTGTCCGCGGCATATTTTTGGCACGCAGAGGCCGATCGTAAAGTCTCGCCCCATTCCGAGTCCGGCGGACGAAGTTGGCCAGCCCTTCCCCCCAAGGCTATAGCGCACCCGTTTTTTGGCCATTTTTCCGCAGGGGGGTTTGGGCGCGCCAACCTTCGGGAGGTTATTTTTGGGCGCAGCTGTGCCCGCGGCCTATTTTTGGCACGCGGAGGCCGCTCGCAAAGTCTCGTCCCATTCCAAGTCCGGCGGACGATGTTGGCCAGCCCCTCCCCCCAAGGCTATAGCGCACCCGTTTTTTGGCCATTTTTCCGTTGGGGGGTTTGGGCTTGCCGACATTCGGGGGGTTATTTTTGGGTGCGGTTTTGCCCGCGGCCTATTTTTCGCACGCGGAGGCCGATCGCAAAGTCTCGCCCCATTCCGAGTCCGGCGGACGAAGTTGGCCAGCCCCTCCCCCCAAGGCTATAGCGCACCCGTTTTTTGGCCATGTTTCCGCTGGGGGGTTTGGGCGCGCCGACCTTCTGGAGGTTATTTTTAGGCGCTGCTGTGCCCGCGGCCTATTTTTGGCACGCGGAGGCCGCTCGTAAAGTCTCGCCCCATTCCGAGTCCGGCGGACGAAGTTGGCCAGCCCCTTCCCCGAGGGTCCCCGATCCTCGAATAACTAATACATTTTTTTTCTTCGATTTTGAGTTAATCATATTAAAATAAAAAATTCAAATAAAAGTAAAGTTCGAAATATATCTTACATTAATATCTATTACAAAAGTCACATACATTAAATTAGTAAGTAACGCAACATACAAGGGATACAAACTTCTTTTACAAACTATCATGAACAAATTAATAGTCTAATACAAAATTGTTACAAATAAAATCGAATTTAGATTCAAAATTAACTTTTTCAATGGTGGCGTGGGCACTTTATAAATGTGGACTATTCCCTTTACAACACAATAGTTAAATCGGAGCAAATCAAAAGCAAATATTAGATTAGATTAGATTAGATTAGATATTAAAATTGTGATTCGTTGTAGGCAATTATAACATCTAAAAATAAATAAAAAATATATTTACGTTTAAAATATTTAAAGAATATTAAAATTAAAAAAAAAATGTTTGGCTATTAGAATCTACTCGGTCTTTTTAATGTCCTAAATAAAAATTTAGGACTTTAATTAGTTAATTAGGCCTAAAAGTTTAATAATATAAATATTTTGATATTTTTTATTTTTACCAATATTTATAATTTTATAATTTAAATTTTATTATTTATTTACTAGTAATTTTAAAAAATTTAAATGGGGAAATGGGTAGGGGATGGGGATTCCACCTCATCCCCGTCCCCTCCCCTAATAAGAAATTGGGTAAAAAAATTTCCTCGTCCCCTCCCCGAATGAGAAATTGGGTATGAAATTATTCTCATACCCTCCCCGAATGGGAAAAATCCCCGAGGGTACCCGTCCCCATGAGGATTTTTGCCATCCCTATATTAGATGGTTTCTATAAAAAAAAAAAAAAAAAGGAAAAACATTAATAAACGGTTGACAGAACTCCATATTTTGTGCATTATCTGAGGTTTTTATTCACGCATCAAAGACCAAGTCATAGGCGCTTGGACCATTCCCCGGGCAAGAGAGCCCAATGCTAATTTGTTCCTCCTTTTTAGTATTTATAGGTTAATAGGTATCGAGTCAATCTTTCTTCTTATTATTAGATGTAGATTTTTAATTAAAAATATTCTCAAACTTATTTTAATAGCGTGATATAAGAAAGAATCATAGAAATATAAATTTTTCAGTGAGAGATGAACTGGAAAGTATTTTCTTATAAAAGTTTTAGACGCGACGAGAAGCTTCTTCATCCACCTTTTTTGTTTCTTACTAATTATTTAAATTCGAGTGATTGCACATGGTAAACGTATTCACGGCTAGTTAAGTTATGACTCCATTTTATGGCTAAACATAAAAAGATTATTTAATTATAGTTAAATTGCATAAAAATAAATTTTGTTTTGTAGTTGTCGGGGACATTACCGACTATAAATTAGCTATAATCAAACCTGTAAATTTAAATATATACAATGATCAAAATAAGTATCTTAGCTAATTTGTAGCTCAATTGAAACATAAATAAAAAATCCTCACTCAGGCAATCCATTCGTAATTACATACCTTCAACAATTATAATAAATTTTCAACAACAATATATTACTAATAGAAATAGCTATAGTTATCCAAAACACATTCAAAATAACCATAAAATGCATTATGAAAAACTTAGAGTTATTAATCTAAAATACCGACATGTTCTAAAATTATCTAAAATAACAACTAATAAATAATCTTTTTACATTTAGGAGTAAAATAGTGATTTCGTTAATATTTTATTAAATCCTATAATGATGTTAATGATGTTAATAGAAAAGTGAAAAAATAATAGGCTTTATAAACTTTAGGTAAAATGGTATAAAAGAAAAAAAAATTAATGTGTTTTTGATTTGCGAAATACTTGATGGTCGGAGGATATTTTGACCAATGAAAAAAATAACAAAATTCACGGAAGATGGATAAATGAAAAAGGAAACGACGTCGTTTATGAGGTTAAGCAGCCAAAAACAAATCACACTTGTCATTGAACCTTGTATGTTGTGTCGAAGGCCCACTGTGGCGGTGAATCGGTGACTGACACCGCTACTGCCTACTGACTTCCCATCGGCAGTGACGGCTTCAAAACACCGGTGAGTCTCTCTTTGCAGCTTTTATCATCTTCAAATCACCGAAAAATCTCAACTTTCAACAGTTGCTGAATCTGTTTATAGTTAAAGATTCCGATTTAAAATATTAACTTCTCAGTGCTTTCATTACTTCTGGTGAAGATTTTGAACAAATTTTCATAATGGGTATTCACAAAAACCAAGTGGGTAATTTTTATTTTTGGAAAAATGATTCCATTAACTAATCAAATATTCTATGAGCTAAATAGGTCTTAATTTCTCTTTATTATTGTTATTATTACTACCACTTCTATTACTATTTTCTTATTGTGTAGGAGCTGTGTGAAGTGCTTAAGAGATATGTCAAGATTTCGTGGATTGTGGCAAGCTTCTTTGAATGCTACGAAGAGAGGTATTAAAGATTGTTACCATTTATTTATTTGTTTATTTTTTGCATTATATGAGTGTTTCAAGATTAATTTTTGAGATTCGAGTTAGTGGAAATCTTTTTGTTAGAGAAAGATTACTGTTCTTGTGTGTGTTGAATAAGTTTGGAAGGGATTCGGGTTCTCTTTCTGTTGAAGCATTATTCGGCTATGTGTTAGATTAGAATGCCGGTTTGTTTCTATCAGTGCAGGTATATTATTTTTAGTTTGTAATTATAGCTTAAAATACATAGTTTTGCATTGTTTAAGGAGATGATTGTGACCAAGTGGGGTCTCTTTCACTTCTTTAGTGTAACATATGGTTTATAGTTATGATTGTTAATTATTGTTTCAAGTTACTTATTTGGCAATCTCAATTTGTAGCTCTTACATGGAATCTCGAAGAGTTGATGCCCCCTAGTGAGAGATATATATTCAACTTCAATTCAAAGGAAGAGTTAAAGAAGTGGCATCTATATTCAGATTCTGAATATGGAGGTATGAATGCTTTCTATTTAATTGTCTGTTGTTGTATTCCTGTGTAAAAGGTTTACTCTCTGCTGAAGACTTCTCAGTTTGGGATTTATGATAGTCCCAAACTGTATTTTGGATGGTCGTGATTGATATATTGGAAATGGTGAAGTATTGCATCGCAATGAAGCAAATGTAATTTCTCTTTTTTAATTATCTTTCAGGGTTGTCCTCGGCATCTTTGGAGATTACAGATTCTGGAAACGGAATGAATGGTACCAGTCAATTGTCAATACATATATTGCATTGCAACATATTTAGATTGTTATTATAGTTTGTGAATATCAGTTAAACCTCTTTACAAACTTCTGTATTACAGAAACAACCATAACAAACTTGCATTGGGATGGCTTTTTTATTGGAATTATCTGACTTTTGAAAGAATTTATTGTCCCTTCATTTTTATCCTTAAGAACAATGCACGTTGCTTTGAACCAGCTAAATGTGAAAGTCAGGGACCCACATAAATCTTGTTTTTGGCAACTTTTAGATTTCTGCGTTATATGCTTGTTCACTTTAGAGTTGTAATTCTCAAAATGATCACGTTGATTGCTAGGGATTTTCTCTGGGAACCTTTCCCTGGACCTAAGTGAGGGTTCAAAATGGAACATCAGTCGGAGTGGATTCTGTGGGATGCGGTCCAAGAAGGTGAGCAGCATTTCCAACATCTTTTGGGATCTATAGTTCTTGTTTAGAGATGACTGTAGAGGCTTCTCTTAATAAAACTTGGAATTACTGATACTTATTGTTAGCAGTACCTAAAAAATGCTCCCTAATTTCTCTAGATTTAACCCAAGAGACTAGTATCTATATAGTGACATTTTCTGTGTCATTTGTGTCTTCTGCAGTTTGATGGTTTCATTGATTTAGATTCATATGATACAATAGCAATGAAGCTGAAAGGAGATGGGAGATGCTACATATCAACTGTGAGTTTTCTTTCTCCTTTTACGGAAAATGAGATGGAAGAGACTCGGGTTTGATTTTCTCTTCTTGTGGCTCTTTTCCGATTTTTAGATTTTTTTCTTGTTGACGTGTAAGTTTCAGCTTTCAAGCTGAAGATTTTATTGATCTCACATGCAGATTTATACAGAAAACTGGGTGAATTCACCTGGGCAACAAGAAGATAATTCATGGCAATCTTTCGTTTTTGTACCCAAAGATAACTGGTATATTGCAAAGGTAAGTTCCTTTCTCCTCAATCTGATATTCTCAGAGACTTGATATCATCAATTTGGCTCTCAGAACTATTTATCCTAAGTGCAGTAACTATTTCAAGAAACAATGCAAGAAGCATGAAGATTGATTTCATTGTTGTGTTAATGCATTGATTATAGCATATCAAGAAAATGATTATTTATCAATAAATGTTTTATTCTTCAACATCCACTTGGAATGTTAAACGACATATTATAGAGTCCACTTAGTAAATGAGTCATTACAGTGTGTTTGAATTGTCTCTTTATCACATTGAAACTTCTATATAGGAATGGGTTCACAACACTAGCTCGAAAAGGGCTTAATTTATTAAGTTCCTTTACTCATTATTTATCCTCTTTTCCTGTTATATTTGCAAATTGCTTGGCCTCCCAGATTCCTCTTGCGCGATATTTACCAACATGGAGAGGAAATGTTATAGATGCAGAGATGGAGATGAACCCTTCTCGTGTTGTCGGCATGTCTCTATCGGTTAATGCAGAAGGTGGTGTCCCTGGTGCTAAATCTGGACCTGGAGATTTTAGAGTCGAGGTTGATTGGATCAAAGCCTTGAGATCAGAGTTACCTGTACAGTAATCACCAGAAAGTAGAAGTTGGTTGTATCAAAGCCTTGATTAACCGTTACCGTAATAACGTTAGTTCTGTTATGCTGATGTGTTTGTTAAGAATGTCTATACAAATATGTCATATGAGTACAACTTGCCAGGGCAATTTTCCGATGTCTTATTGCAGCTTTTTTGTGCGCATGAAATCACAGTGATGTCTGATTTGACTTGACTTAAATCTTTTAAGCATTATTCAAAAAATCTCTTTAGTTACATGCTAATCACATTGCCACCCCAACTTGACATGTTTGGTGACTGGGAGAGGCTTATGGGCTGTGGCTTTCAGTGCAGTCTTGATTGCTCTGCGAAGATCTAGTAGTATATTTATTGATTATTCTATATTTATTGATCAATAATCAGAATATGCTGAAATGAGAATAAATTATACTGGAAATGAGATGGAATTAGAATAGTAAATGAGAATCAAAATAAAATATTTACTTAAACTTTAGAAATTGAAATCTGAATATGTTATATTACCATTAATGTGTTTATTTTATGAATGAATTATTATAAGTTATTAAAATGTCCTTGATAATAATTATTATTATCATCATCACCATCGATTATAAAAATTGTGAGTGTTATTAATTAAAAGTTTATTATTAAAAAAATTTATTGTTAACAATAGTAAAAATAATAGTAACAATATCATTAATAATAATAATCATCATCATCTCCACAGGCGTTTGGCGACTGCAGCTGGAGAACAAGCAACAAACGGCAATTGGCAGTAGCAATGACTGCAAGCAGCAGTGACAACGAAGTAGCAAGCAGCAACGGTAGCAAAATGAGAATTTTTTATTTTTCAAATACATAAAGAGGGATAAAATGAGAAATTAAAAAATTGAGTGAGGATAATATGGTTTGTCTAAGAAATGGGGTTTCCATTCTCACCGTCCCTCGTATAAATGAGAATTCTCCTAATCATTTTCTAATTTAGAGAAGACTCGTCATTTTAATTTCAATTTTACCTCTCATTTAAGCAAGCAAAGACATTATTTATTCTCATTTTCTGAATGTTGCTGGTTAATTAACATAATAAAAGAAAAACAACTTGAGAATAAAATGAATTGATTATTGTTTTTCAGCTTTTTGTTGGCAGTCTTGAAAAATCTCTTTTCCTCTACATTTTTAAAAGTTTTTTTTAAGACTAAAATCAACAACATTCTTGAAAATAATGTATAATGACCAAATTTAGCAAGTTGGGTAAGCTGGTGGTTGGAATTGGACCCATCGATACATACAGGTGCAGTTAATCTCATTTAAAAGAAGCTTTCTTTATCAACTCTCCACTTTGTTTTTTAATAACAACTTGGACATTTTCATCTGTAACCTGCAAATTGCAAGCCGCATAGGGGTTCTTATAAATTCTTTCTTCACCTTCCCCCTAGTCCATTCTTTTCCCTTTTTCATTTAAGTTAAGTTCAACGTTTTACTTTGAAATTTATGTAGGACCCAACATTATTATAGCTGGAAAACAAGGTCAGAGTCCTCTTTATCACACTCTCATAATCTGTCTTTTCATTAAAAAAAAATCCTGCTACTCGCACAATTTGAGTAATTTTATTCTCAAACCCATGATTTACAAAATATATGAAGCATGTGAAGCTTTGAATTTTTAGGTTTGCATCATTTTGGTGAGAGGATTTTTGGAGTTAATTAACAAGACTGGGGACCTACCTACCCAAAAAGTCTCGAAAAGTGGTGTGGGAGTCACCCCCTGCCTACACACATATATTGTTTTAATGGTAGACGTGGACGAACAAGTTCCAAAAACACACACGTTCCATACAATTAATTACATGTTACATGTCTTATCTTTGAAGATCGGAGACTGATGATTCTGGACCAGTGACTCTTTAAAAGAAATATAAGCTGTTTCCAGAAAACACTTCCAGCCAGCCGAATCGAAACAACAGTTTGTTTTGTGTCATGTGGGCATGTTGCCATATGGGACGCCCTGGCTTGTGCTCTCAAGTTTGGTTTCGTTTTGGTGCTGACCGTTGAACAATTATCTCTTCTTCTTTTCAGCATTTTTTTATCTTCTCTTTCCTCCATTGCATAACCTATTTAATACCATTTTTGCCATTTCCATGATGGGGTGTCTTCTTATTTTTCTATAATTGGATCCTCTATATATGTGCATTGCAAATTGCAATAACTAAATGCAAATAGGCCAGATCGTATTAAATTGAAACAGACCTTCCCTAGTTGATAATCCACGCGATCATTTCGAGCACCTTCGATCTCCAATATCCCAATTAGTAAATTATAAGCTCATAAACATGTGGGTATTTCTTTCCTTTTTGGACCACAGTGACAGTCTTTTGTATATGTTTTTTTTTGTTTTATATATTTTCTTCTTCACGGCAATAATTCCACTTTCCCACGTGGTGAATTTGGTAAATAAATATATTATTTATTTAAACATAATATAGAGGTTTAGAGTTTAAACCTCATTCACAATCACATTAGTGGAGAGAAATTTCACAAAATCTAATATTGTATTATGTAGTTCTTATCAAGCGCAAGCGTTCATTATGGTCAAATTTTTTAATTATAAAACAACACCATAGATAATGCGCCAACACCTCTTTAATTAGATTGGTCTGCTCTCTCTCTTTTAACTCTAAGATAAATGGTTTAAGTCTTCCTCGGGATCACCCCAATAATTTCGTATGTCGGATTTGGGTTGAATACTTTTCCAGTTTAGGGCCTTTAGGCTTTCATGGTACATTATTATTTTAATATTACACTTTGAGTTATACCTATACACGTGGCAAACACCCAGTTTGCGGATATGTTGAAGCCAGCAATCACGTAAATAACGTAATGTCGTACGCTTTCTTCGTCATCTGGTATAACTTCTCTTCGCCCTTTACTCAACGTAGCTCCGCAAAAATCCATGTATTCTGTTTGATTCTTTCTTTCTCCTTAAAAATTTGTACATTGTGTTCGCGAGATTCTTTCTGGGATTTAAAGAAAGTACTACATGTCGTACAATTGTCAGCTTAAAATTGAATATTGGAAACGCAAACACCCAATTCTTTTCTTCAAGTTCAAAGATAATGTAAAGATTATGTACAAAGAAGTCGGGCAGTGGGTACAGAACGAATTCCCAAAAATATATGAAAAAAATAACAGTAAGTGTGGACAAGGCACAAGGACAAAAATGTAATCGTGTTGATTAAATATTTGAAGTACGGCATCAGTAGAATATTTAAATATTATATACTAATTAAGAGTACTTAAACATTATATACTAGGCTAATTGATGAGTGCTTAATCATCAAATCTAATTACTAATTGGGCCTGATTTTGGTGGATGAAGTTTGGTCTCTTGAATTTGTTCCGTGACAGCATGATTCTTGCCATTAATTTGTGGTTAAAATAATATTAACATTATATTTTATTGTTGATTACACTTTCTAAGTTGCTTATGACTTACACACTTACATCTACGAAGTTATTAAATAATAATAACGCATCAATTCCGTTATGTAACCCACAATTTAAAAGTGTCATTATTATATAAAGACTGCAAGGGTAGTTTTGGACATTGAATATTACGATGAATGGTTTCAAAAATTTATATTTTCTTCCCCACTTTACAGTAATTTATTTTATCAAAAAAGGTTATAGTGTTCCGATTGAAAAATATTTTAACCTCAAGCGAAATACTCGTATGGAGTGGCAGTCCATACGTAGCTCATTATTTAGTAAGATTATTTAGCGAGCCTTCTGATGGGACTTATAAATAAAATAAAATAAAATAAAAGCCACGAAACGGCGATTGGTAAATATCTCCAATCCGGGCTAATCCTGCCGTGCCGTCCTTATCAAAGCCAACAATTTAACAGAGCACGCAAATTAAAAAAAAATTAAAAATTAAAAAATAAATGGACAATTAAAGTTTAGGTACAAGCCGTTAACCTTTTCCGAACCGAAAGACAAGTAGAAGTATAAAGTATAAAAGCCTGTCAAGACTCAAGCGGAAGCAAATGCTCGTCGATGTTACGGAGTGGGGCCCATCATCTGAATACCACGAAGTGCCGTCAATAGAGACTCGACCTTTAAAAAATCAGCGTCACACAGAACCTTCTGGACTCAACAATCTATCGAAAAATATCTAGCACTTACATTCAATCTCCGCCGTCCATTTTCCTCCAACCTTATCCACCTCACATTTTATTCATATTTTCAGTAATAAACATTTGAGTACCCTAATTTAGATGCAATCACAATTAAACGTATCAACTTTCTTAGTTTTCACGTGGATCTATTCTATGCTATCAAAACATGTTGAATATCCGATGATGATAAAACCAGTGATTTAACTAATATAATATTCCCCGCTGCTATCATCTTATCCAGGACTGTTTATAAAAAAAAGTTACACTTTAAATGTATTTTTAATTATTTTTATAAGTTTATTAAGATTTATCCCAAAATAAATCATTTGAATATTTTAGCTAAATAGATAACTGTACCCATTCAATTTATAGAAAAATCTGAACAGTCAAATTAAATTACAAATAGAAAAGTTAAAATTAGTTTTTTTTAAGTGTCTCTCTTTGGTATTGAGGTACTGTTGTGAGAAAATATTATAATTATAAAATAAAAATTAATAAAATATAATAATAGAATTTTTATTATATAAATATATAATCAAATCAACTTAATTTTTAAAGTACATTAATGATTATCTACCAAATACTTTAATATTGTAACTTTTATATTACAATTGTTTACTCTCAATCTCAACTGAATCTATATTTATATCGAGGATCTCTCTATCTTACAACTAATGTAAGATATACCCCTCACATAAACAGTGAATGAGAGATATACCTTACATTAGTTGTAAGATATTGTTTGTCTTATATTGATGGATTTTAACGGGCGGGGGACTTGTTTAAAAGAAGTATCCAATTATTTCTTTAATCAAGGTTTTCCAAACTTGAAGGACATTCATATAATTAGCCAACAGAATATTTTACGTAGTATTAAAAAGGAAATATACACAACAAGCCCAAAAGAAAAAAGTTATATATGAATGGCCGGTTTCTGGAGAGTTCTTGAGCCTTAGTTGACAGCAGGGGGAAGGGGAAAAAAAACATTACGGAAGAGAAAGAGAGAGAAATTAATTTTCTTTTTCTTTCAATTTCATCCTTCTTCTCCTCTCCGACACATTACAGCTAATGCTGAGGTTCCGTGTCTTGTTTCACAAAGAAGTAGTTTAAGTCGCAAAGCTAAGCCAAAGCTATAGGCTATATATTTGTGTTATTTACCTGCATAAAAGCATAGGTGGGTTTTGGTTTCTTTGTTTTTGTGCTTTTAGTTTCTGGGTAGTGTTTAGTTTCATAATTTGTCGACAAGAAAAGGAAAAAGATTGTGTTTTTGGATCGGTTTGGGTCTGGTTTATGATAAGAAGAATCAAGAATGGCTAATGGAGAAGAGAAAAGCAGTGACTTTTATGCAGTGTTGGGATTGAATAAGGAATGCACTGCAACAGAGCTCAGAAATGCTTATAAGAAACTTGCACTGGTTAGAGTCAGCAGCCCCCTCTTTCCCTGTCACCCTTTCAATCAACTGGATGGTCCTCTTGTAATTTGGTCTTTGTTTTGAATTTGTCTATTTGATCTGGTTTCGGTACGTGTATGTATGAGCTTCTTTATGAAGTTAAACAATGCAATGAAGTTCTGGGTCGTTTTTTTTTTCTTTCTCCTTAATGATGTTTGATCAATTGGGTTCTCTTATAATTGAAAAACATGTCTACAATTCACTTTCCTGGGGTTGTATCTGTCCTTCATTTTTTCCCAGGAAAATTCTTTTTGTTGGATTAGTAGTGAAATTTGAAAAGGGGTTTTTTTTTTTTTTTTTGGAATATAGAGATGGCATCCAGATCGTTGTTCAGCTTCAGGAAATGCAAGGTTTGTGGACGAAGCCAAGAAGAAATTTCAGGCCATTCAACACGCCTATTCTGGTATTAACCTTACTAAATTCCAAAATTTTAAGTTTTATTTATTTATTTGTTATGTATGTAATTTGCAGTACATAAAAAGAGATAAAATTTTATTCTTTTTTATAATGATGGGTAATTATTGGATTCACGAGACGCTGTTTTCCTTTGTCTCTCTGCTTTTATGTACAAGTTCTGTCTGATGCCAACAAGAGGCTCCTGTACGATGTAGGAGTCTATGATAGTGATGATGACGACGATAATAATGTAAGTTCCAATTTTATTTATTTATTTTTTTCATTTCACCTTAAATTTTTTTAATGTGCTCTTGTTGCTCTGAAGATGCACCAAAATTAACAACCCCCCAACAAAAAAAAAGGGGGGGATTTTATTATATGAGGCTTTTTCATTTTGAAATTTTCAACTGCATGCAGGGAATGGGAGATTTCTTGAATGAAATGGCTGCTATGATGAGCCAAACACAGACTAATGTAAGTCTTCTTCAATGCATTTTAATGTTTTCTACAGACTAATTCGAGAATTGTGGTTGGAAATTCCTAGGTATTATTAAGCTTTTCCCTAGCTTTAGTTATGGCTTTTACTTTTGTTGGTTGGCAAAACAATCATGCTAATCAGATTGCAAATGGGTCACTTTAATCGCGAGGGCAACATAATTTAATCTATTTTTTAATACTAGCCCCAAGCCTTTTCGCTTATGCCTTTATGGTGTGACATTATCCTCTGTGTGTTCATGCTCTGGAAAATAGTGATTCATGGGGCCCAGTTTAGGTCTTGTCCAATGCCCAATTACATGTAAGTTCTATGTGGGGCCCTACAAAAGTTGTTCTTTGGAGGCATTGAATAATTGAATTATTCAATCCTGGCTTAAAATTCTAGCAATCTTATTGTTTGGTACTTATCTTTGCATGCTTGGATTGTAAATTTGACAGGAAAATGGTGAGGAGACCTTTGAGGAATTGCAGAATTTGTTTGAAGAGATGTTTCAAGGAGACAACGATGCTTTTGGGTCTAGTTCTCAGTGTACTAGTTCGTGTTCTAGTTCTTCATCTTCCTATGTGTCTTACACTGAGATTTCTAACCCCAACAAGCGCAATTCATGCGAAATGAGTTCCGCAAAGTCGAATGCAGAGGGCTCCTCTAGCTTTAACACTCACTTTCAGAGTTTCTGTGTAGGGGTAAGAAAAATTTATGCACATATTGTCTTAACATGTTATGTATACGTCAGATTGTAGCCCATTGATTCTATTTTGTGGATCATCATCAAAGTATTCATTATAATTTGTAATCTGTTTGAAGGCTTAGGCAGATTTTGTAAAACTGCCTTTCCTCATTTTACAGAACTATGACTATGAGGGTATGATTTTCAAATCAAGAATTTGCGTCCTGCATTTTGAAGCCACTGCTATGATCTGGTAATGTTCTTTAGTAGTATTGATCTTTTTATTTAATGTTATGAAGACAGGTGGAACACCAGCAAGACTTCAAGAAAGGGAAGGGAATAAGAGGCGGAACCGCCCGAGAGGCCAGAAGTAGTCGAAGGGAAGGCAGGAAACAAAAACTTTCACCCAGTCATGATGTTTCCTCCAATGACTTTCCGAGTATTTTTGCCACATGATCCATTGCTCGAATCATTCGTTTAATGTAGAAGCAACCGCAGCATTCTGGAGTAATTACCTCATTAACCCGTTTGTGCTGGAGAGTTGAAAGTACAATATCTTGTCAATGCCCGAAAGTGGAAAATTTTTGAATCGTCACCTCAAGAGGCAGCCACCATTACTGTGGTTCAGATAAAACTAAACCATCATCTTTTGTTAATCTTAGGTCTTTAAGATATCATTCTGTGCTCTGGCTTTTAGTTGGCGGTGTTTGCTAATTGCAAATTGCTTGTTTTTTTCATACTCCCATAGTCTCCTTGTTGCTACATCTCTCTGTTGCAAGTTACATTCTTATCTGACTTTTCCAAAATTATTAGAAGCGCACTGAGAGTTTGGGAGTGGACTCTCTTGGTTTATAATTTGGGACAAAATTTAGCTATGCTATTGTCATTTGCCTGATTAATTATAGACTTCTGCAATAAGTATCCGATGATCTTCAGTTGCTGTTGGTCGTTAAATCTCGATATGTCTCTGTGGCTATAAGTAGAACAAGTGAAGCTGCTGATCAACGGATGTTCTTCAGCTGTCTGTGGATCTTGTTCTTCACCCTCAAGCCGCCTTAAATGAGGCATTGGTCATTCAATTTATGTTGAACTGAAATGGGGCCCAATTTGCCTGAACTGTGCAACGTGCGGATTGACAGAACGTAACAAAGCGGACCATCTGTGAGCCAACCAGAAATTCAAGTGCAGAACCAATCAACCAAATATCAGGCGGAAAAACTGTGTGGGGCAGGCACCCGTCACCGACGGGTCGGGGATCCATAAATTGAATGATATGATATGAGATCCAATCATTTGGATTAAAAAGTATAAAATTTGGGACTTGACCCCACAAGTGAATCAGGTGCACCAAGTGACTTGAAGCACGGGAATGGGGCTCACCCCAGAAAGTGTAATTCGTCTGCTTTACGAGTTTGATAGTGAGACATGGGAGGGTTAACCAAAAAGTTTAAGCTCCGTTTACCACTTTTTGGTTCGATGGTGAGAGACGTTGAGTGCGAAAGACTATAATTCCGCAATACAGCTTACATGCAAGTTGCCTAAAACTTTCAATGCTTGAGGGGGGAAAAAATGTGGCCTTTTCTCCACGTACTGCATCTTGTCACACAATTTGGACAACTTGAGCTCATTATAGCAGAAAATTATAGAGGTTAGACAAGTTGGTTGGTTACATTTATGTTGTGTTTATTTGCTGGAGTGGGAGTGAGGAGTGTGGATTCCTCCCACTCCAGCGTTTACTTCCTCTAAATAGGAAGGGAGTGGGAATTCCACTCCGTGGACCCCACCTATTTTTGGAGTGGGGCGTGGGAATTCCACTCATTCCCACTCCCACCTCCCCTTTTTTATCTTTTTATTTTTTTAATTTAATTTAATATTTTATAATTAATAAAATAAAATAAATATTATTATAATTATTTAAATAATATTATTATATTTAACTAAATAATAATTTGCATTGATTCTAAGTTAAAATTATTTTAAAATAATATTATTATATTAATTGAGAATTAATAAATATAATATTATTATATTTATTTTAAAAATAATAGTACTATATTTATTTAATATTAACAATAATAAATAGTTTATTCTAAGAAAATATTAATTTTGTACTAAATAATATTATATTATTATTTTATATAATAATAAATTTAATATAATTATATTAAATAAAATAAGGTTTCATTTTGTATTAAAATTAATAATTTATTGTTCATAATTAAGAATATTAATAATTATAATAAATTTACAAATATAATAAAATAAATATTATTCATTAAATATATTTTTTATTAGTTTTGTAATTAAAAACTATAATTCTTTAAATAAGGATAAAATTGTAATTTGAAACAATTTACTCCCAATTCAAGACAAAGTAAACACATAAATTGGATTCTGATCTCTATTTCATGCTTCCATTCCACTGTAAGTAAACAACCTACTCCCACTTCCACTCCACACTCCCAATCCTAGGATTCTCACTCCTCAGGATTCCCAATCCAATCCAAAAAGTAAACGCTACCTTAGTTGTATTTTATGCAGGTCTATGTCTATATCTAGTTGTGTCGGTGACGATTCCCCCAAAAACCCTCCTCCATCACTTTTTCCGTCTAATGGGAACATCGCCAACATCCATATTTCAGAAAGATAAAGGCGAACAAGGCTTTGTATTGGCAGCTGAACAGGGTGCTACTAAGTTATATGGTCATCTGTAATTTATATCAATCTAAACTTAATTCTTTTGTTTGATTTAGTTGTTAATTGTCAAACAATTAGAGGGTCATTTGAGATCACTTTTAAGTCATATAACTTAGCAGGTGCCGCTTGGATATATTTTGAATTCTTTAACAATATTTTTTTGCTAATTTTTTTTATAAGTTGAATTCATACATTACAATTTGCGGCCTACTGCAAATTATAAGCGAGATCTTTACCCAACATTTAATAGTATATCCATTCTCACTAATACTTGAGAATTTTTTTTCAAAAGAAAAAAAAAAAAAAAGATTTGAATGGGAATGAGAAATCTCACCCACGAACACCTACTATTACCCCGTATTGTTGTTACTCGAACTGAAGTGACTATAGACACAAAACGTATTCACAATCAACTGAGTTACAAACTAGGTACTAATAATAATTTAGAAGAAATATCTTCCCATCCATCCATGTATATTATCTTTCAGCATGTATGAAACATAAAGAATACGCTATACCTTAAGGTATCACCTTAACATTCCAAATATATTTATAGCTACGGAATATTATTTCTAAATAAATTTATAAAATGCTCTAGAAACAGATAGCTTTATACTAGAAATCATCAACAAATAAAAACGTTGATTTCCTAAAGTTGACAAATCATAATAGAACGAAAGAAGTTCTAATAGTTATAATCAATTTACAATCTATAAAATAGTGTATGTTGTACTAATTCAATACATAGATGGTGTGTTTGGTACACGTATTGTATTATGTTGTATTGCATTAGCACTGTATTATAATAATATTGTACAATGTTTGGTACTACATTGTACTGTAATAATTTTTTTGATTAATTTAAATTAAATATTATACTATATTATATTAATATGTTATATTATATTAATATATTTAAATTGTATTAATATTTTATATTATTATTAATTTTAAATTAATATTATTTAAATTTATTCATATGTAACTATTTATTATTAGTTATAATAAATTATAATAAAAAAATAAAAAATATAATATAATAATATTGAATAATAAATTACATATTTATTAATTTATATGAACAATTATAATGTAAAAATAAAAAATATAAATATATATTATATTAAATTAAAAGTTATTATTATTATTATTATAAAACAAAAGTCAAAAGTCAAAAAGCAAAAGCAAAAGATCGGTGTCGTATATGTTAGTTGTCGGCTTGAATAATAAAATATTATTATGAGATAATAACAAAAAAAAATTATAATGTTTATGAGATAATAACAAAATTTTTTTAATAAAATATTATTAATTTTCTAAACTATTATAATGTTTATGAGATAATAACAAAAAAAAAAATTCACTACTAAAAGAAATTTTATCCATAAGCAAGCATAGGAGCTCCAATCCTTGCATCATGGGGACAAGGGAAATTTATAGAATTTGGTCACAATTATTAAGAAGGGCTTGAATAACAGAAGATTGGTGTCGTATATGTTAGTTGTTGGGTTGAATAATAAAATATTAGTGTGTCGTATATGTTGGGTTGTTGGTTCATATCCCAACAGCAAGTTGCCAAAACCAGCATGCTGCTCGGGGGGGGGGGGGGCACTATTGAGTTGCGTCGTTTGGAACTTATAGTACAGTCCAGATGATCAGTTAGTCACTTAAAAAAACCTCTAAATTTTCAAGAATCCGTCATATTTTTTGATTGATTGAACTAGTTTTGGGTTGCGTAAGATTATACAACTTAATAAGATCCATAAAGTTATGATAGAACAAATTATAAAAAAGTGAAAAAGAGAAGGTCAAGGTGAACAAATGGGATGCAAAAGATTTAAGAGCGTTATATACAAGAGGTTACAAGTACATCAATTGAATATTAAAATGAACTAACGATTGAATAATGTTTCAAGTTATAAAATTAACCCTCCAATGCATAATCCTTCCCATCTAAGCATATTGGGTGTACACACATACACACACAGTGCTTGCCATTGGGTACGTTTCTGGTGGGTACATGTTTGTTATGAATAAATCATGATTTGTAATCACGGGCCAGATTGTAGCCCGCCCAGCTCAATTACGACTGGCCGGCCTCCTTTTCTATTTTTGTGCCCCAATTGAACTGGACCTTTCATGATTTTACTTTTTTTTTTTTTTTTAAATTGGTACCTCCTCTTTTAAAAATCTGTTCAAATCTCCGTTATGTATTTTTTTTTATTTTTATCCATATCAGAAATTAGTTAAAAAGATATTTATACTTAATAAAACTCAGCTTATGGTTTGATTGGAACAACAATTCTTTTCGTGTTGTATCTTCAACTTTTGAATCGAAGTCTATTTAGCGCATAGAAGAAATTATCAGGACCGAAGAATCAAATCCCAATTTATAGTAAAATTCAACGCTTGAGTTCACAGTTTCAGGAATAATAAAACTCAAACCTCTTGAGTTCTTTGTAGTTGAAATTTACTTGAAAAAAGTCAATACCACTAATGAAACTTAAGTAAGAAATGGAGATGAATCAAATGATTTGTCACCAAGGCATGGAAAACAAGGTTAATAAGCTTGATAATTGGTTTTATAATTTTTTTTTTTTTAAATCTCTATTTCTTCGATTGATAGAGAAAATATATTACAGAAAGATGGGAAAGGCAATCATTTTGATTGACAGAGGAAGTATGTTACAGAAAGATGGGGAAAGGCAAGCATACGCATACCAATAAAAATCTAATTACAAAGATTTTTAGTTTGTTTACACTGGAGTTAAAGAATTTAATTAAAAAAAAATGAAGAAGATTTTGGTCGTGAGAAAAAAAGAAGACGATGGACAGAGATTCATTTATTTATTTATTTTACTAATTTGGAAATAAATTGGGTGCTATAAAAAATTTTATAATTGTTTTTAATATTATATTGAGGTTAATTGAGAAAAGGGATTTTAAGAGTGGTTTAGATGGATGCTAGCATTTTTTTTTTTTTTTTTTGATTAAACGACAAGATCGTTGCATTCTGATTACATATATATATACAATCGCTATGACAAAGAGCTATTACACTGATATTTACAATCGATATATATATATGGAACTTATATTATTACATTTTTATTATACGCCTATCCCAAATACCCCTCACGAGGAGGATGCTCTACTCCACTCGCATTTCGCAGAGAAGAAAGACGTTTATAAATCTCCACACAATTAAATTTAATTAGTTACAGGTTGAATCATGACTCAACCATCGCTTCTTCGTAGTATGCTTAACTTTTGGCAAGAATTATTCACCACTGGACTACAAGCCCAAGTGGCAGATGGATGCTAGCTAGTAGTTACATTTTACGTTTCCTACTCAAATGGGTTTGATTGTAGCTATCAATTACCATCATCAAATCAATTCACACTTCAATATATTTCTAATACTGCAGAGGCAATCCTTTTTCTTTCTTCTTTACATCTACTCTTTTTTCTCCAAATTTGCCCAAAAATTGCAGCTTTTTTTGTTGAATCTAAACTTATCTAAGACAAAAAAATCAAGGCTTGTTTTTCTCAAGTCTGTTTCTGTCAAATTCAAACATACATCTCTTACATAATGCCCCAAACAAAAAGAAGAAGAAGAAGAAGAAGAAGAAATTGTTTACTTTTCATGTACAAACGTCCTTTACGATGCTTGTTTGTAACCCTTTCCGGCCAAAACAGAAGTTAATTAATTATTAATTGAAAATTTAATGGGAATCCTGTTCAGACCTAATCATGGATTACTTTTTTAATAAGAAAATGATAAACGAAATTTGGAAATTGCGAAGAAAATAGGTAGGAATTGAGTGGAACGAAACAAGATGATGTTACGTATGAACCAACTCCAACTTTTCTAAATAAATAAGAAAGAAGAAATATCAAATATTAAATTACGTCAATTTGCTTTCACTATCATTGCTTACCTAACCAAACTGAATTATTTGATCAGGCACTTATGAATAAGGCCATTGGCTTATTTTACGGGGCATAAGTCTATCTATGTGCAGACTAGAAAGAAAGTCTTTGTGGGGATGACTTTTACTGAATCTAAGGCGAATATTTTAGCAACAATTAATCAATTTTAGGGGTCCATTTTTTTTTTATGTGAACGCGATACCAATTCAAAAAAGAAAGTGCCATTATCACTGAATTTGCATTAAATTATTTTGTTAATGGGTTTTTATATATGTGAAGTATATGTAAGTCAAGAATTGACTATAAATGTGGTTTAAGCCGACGAATAATGCAGCAAGTCTTTTCCAATTAGGGTTTCCCGTCTTTTTATATTTTTCGATCTACAAGTCTATTAGCTCTTAGCTAAGAGTAATAATAAGCCTTTTGGACCAACGTGTTCCCATATTTTGAACTTGTGACAATGACAAATGATTATAAAACTTATGAGGGTATGTACAGGCCTTCAAGTGGCAGGATATTTGATCTTATTTCATATCTATCTACTTGTCTATATATATATAAAGCTAAGATTTGAGAAGGTGATGTGACATCACAATTTCTCATCTTTATATATTCTCTATTATCTAATAAATAGAGAAATTTTCTTTTAGATTTGGTTTTTCATCTTCTCATAATTAATTTGATTGTTATTACACAATAACAATTATGTAAAGATTTTAATGAGACATATTCTTTGTAATGAACATTCAAAGGGGGAATGTTATGAATTTATTAAAATAAATGTAGATGTTCATAACATATATCTATTAGTCTCTCCACTATCTCCCATTAGCAACTTTTAGCTTCCCTATAACTCCCACTATCTCACAATGAATTATGATCCATAATTTTTCATTAATTTCATGTAGTGATTATGTAACTATAAAATGAGAGCTCATCTTTTTGTTTTGTACTCACACAATTGGAATGAATAAAATCACTCTATAATATATTCTCTCATTTTATTATTTATCTTGCGTTGCTTCTTTATTTGTATTTAATTAATAGTTTTTTTTTTTTTATAAGGTCGCTCATCTTAAAAAAAAAAAAAAATCAATTCATATTTTTTATCAGTTTCATCAAGTGTAAAGTAAAAAAAAAAGATAATACTAAATTATTTTTTCAAAGCCGCGTGAAACGCGGTTCTATTTTCTAGTATATATATAAAGCTAAGACTTGAGGAGGTGATGTGACATCACAATTTCTCATCTTTATATATTCTCCATTATCTAATAAATAGATAAATTTTCTTTTACATTTAACTTTTCATCTTCTCACAATTAATTTGATTGTTATTACACAATAACAATTATGTAAATGTTTTAATGAGACATATTCTTTATAATAAACATCCAAGGGGGAGTGTTATGAATTTATTAAAATAAATGTAGATGTTCATAACATATATCTCTTAGTCTCCCCACTATCTCTCATTAGCAACTTTTAGCTTCTCTATAACTCTCACTATCTCACAAGAAATTATAATTCATAATTTTTCATTAATTTCATGGAGTGATTATATAACTATAAAAGGAGAGCTCATCTTTTTGTTTTGTACACACACAATTGGAATGAATAAAATCACTCTATAATATATTCTCTCATTTTATTGTTTATCTGGCGTTGCTTATTTATTTGTATTGCTGGCTAATAGCTTTTTTTGTTTTTATAAGGTTGCCTCATCTTAAAAAAAAAATCAATTCATATTTTTTATCAGTTTCATCAAGTGTAAAGTAAAAAAAAAAAGATAATACTAAATTTTTTTTTCAAAACCGCGTGAAACGCGGTTCTATAAGAAATAACTATTTGATTCCCTATAGCTCAGCATCTATATATACATATAGTTGGTGAATGTTCAACAAAAGTAAAATACACGCTGAGGAATGAAATATAGAAAGAGATGTTTCGGGTTTGATCTAAGTAAATGCATGAAGTCTAGTTAAAACAAATTTTGGTTGGATGGAAATCTTATATCCTTATCCTGTCTGCTTGTGACTTTGAAATACAAACCCTAGAGATATAAGACTATAGATGCAGCATCCCTGTCTCATGATCAAAACACTTTAAAAAGTGTTGGTAGATCTAAAATTTACTTGAATGTCATCCATCTGACGTGTAAATTAAATTAGATACAATAAACACGTTGAGATGGGGACTTCATGTCTGCCCACTTGACCAAGTCCCAGCACTTCATACTTCTTATCACTATTTAATTATGAAGTTTTGAAATTTCTATCCCATAATTTCGGGATTCGTTTTTTGCACTTTATGTTATCTAAATTGGCTAGCTCTTTCGTTAAATTTTGGCTGGCTCAAAGAGAAGAGTGTGCTGCTTTTAATTTCATGGCACTGGAAACTAGAAACGTAATAAGCTTCTACTTCTTGGCTATTCATAAATCAAAGTTAGCACGTATCGATTAAGGGAAAGGTAAAAAATTAAGATATAGACTATCATCTACTTACAATATATTGTAATTAATGTAAGGAGCTAGTTGGTAATGTTACATCCTAGAAAATTTTATTTGTTTATGGCACATGATCTGTAGTTTATCAAATGAAATACAATTTGGAATGTTATATTTTACTTATGTTTTATATAGATTTCCAAGATTTTTAAACTTATTTTTGGATTGCGGTCATTGCTGCAATTAAAATTATTGTCAAAAAAAAAAAATTCTATTTGTACTAATGGACTTATAATGTGAATTTTAATAAAAGTATCACTATGCAAACACTCAAAATATTTCTAAAGCACTTTTTTTTTCATATATAAATGCATTTTTAGTAATCTTTCTAATCTAAAGAAATTAAGATTTTACCCATAAATCATGATTTTCTATTCTCTAACTTTTTCATGGCCTTTAATTATATATAAAAAAAAACCATAACAATGACAAAAAAAAATGGCAATTAGTTTATCTCCAAAAGTGCCTAAGCTTTTGGACATCAATACTAGCAATATAATTAGTAAATAATACACATACAGTTAAATTAAGTTGTGCAATAATTGATATTTTTTCCTTCAATTTTTTTGGTGGCTCAAAATGAAGCCACACTAGCCGGAGCCATTGCATTAACTTAGCCATCAATAATTCAACGTTCATAGTTATCTTCTCTCTCTCAAAACTTTTTCTATAAAAACCTACAAGCTCCATTATTTCTGGACAAAAAAAAAAAAAAGATCACTCTCTTCACAATCCCCACATATCTATCTTCTCTCCACGTTTCGATCCCTTCTCTCTTAGTAACATTCGTTTTGGGTCACCAAACCCCTGGAAGGAAAAAAAAAACATAAAAATTACTAAGGCCTTTCACGGTTGTTACGCAGAGAAGGATCATTTTGATATTTGATCATATATTTTATATCATCATCATGGGGTTCCTCCACAAGCTATGGGACGAAACGCTTGCTGGGCCAACACCTGATTCTGGCCTCGGCAAATTAAGGAAGTATGATTCATTTTCTTCATCATCATCATCAGCTTCACGACCTCGTCAAGTTGTGGCTGATCATGATCATGTCGTGATTTCTAGGAGTATTACTATTCTTAGAACCAATGCTAATTCTAATTTTAGAAACTTATCCGGTGATCCCAGTTCTCCTTCCGGGTCTTGCAGCAGCCCTAGGACACCACTCACACGTAAGTTTTATTCTCCTCACTTGCTCGCTCTTCGTCCTTAATTTATTTCTTTGAGTGGAAAAAAGAGTTGTCTTTACTTTGACATGTTTGTCTGATAGCTAAGAAATGTACTTAAGCTTAGAGCTAGCCCACCATGAAACCAGGATTTTGATTCAATAAGAGCTATAAGCCTATAACAGAAGAATTTTTAGGGGTTTGAATTATAGATTACATTTATTTAAGGGCCAAAACATAAATTTTCCTAAGGTTCCTAAATTTCATTACTTCAATCTCAACATAATTCCGCATTTGCTTACAGTCAAATGGGTTTATTAGGTCTTAATGTAATGGTACAAAAAAACTTCGTACAAACTAATGTTAAAAAGCGGTTAAGTAAGAGTGAAAAAGAAAAAATGATTTGGTTTCCTTGGCAACCAAACACATGTTGGATCAATTTTGTTCGGATCTTTGTGTTCATTTATGTGCAGGGTGGGTTGGATTCATTTAGATGATTAATGAATGTGAAATTAATTGGTTTGATTCTGCATGCAGCGGGGACACCACCTGGGGATTTCAAGAGATTCACGAGGAGAAAACCATTGGCACAGGCACTAGAAGAACGCGCTGAGCCTAGAAGTCCGACTGTCTACGATTGGTTCTCTCTTTTATTTCCTAATAAACATTAATTAACGAAATTATTTCAGTCATTTTAATTAGCTTTGATTAATAAAATTAATATCATTTGATCACTTTACGAAAAAAATCTCAACCGCCAACACTTTACTTACCTTAAAATTATCAAACACATAACATGGCATGTTACTAACAAGGCTTTAATTATGTGTGTTTTCAGGATCGTGATAAGTGCTTTGGATCGTTGAGGAGAGGAATAAGTGACGATTTTGTCATAAAGAATCGGCTACCACACCACTTCTGTAAATAGACAACTTTTGTGGAAAGTTCTTAATCTTCTATATTAGCTTAATTAATCTAGCTAACCTATGATAATAACTATATATATACACACACAATAAGATGGTTCTAGTTGTATGTGATTATGGATCGCAAAGGAACCATTAGACGATGCTTCCTGGAGTTTCGGAGGGAGAAAGAATAATATTGCTGTACTTATAAAAGCTTGTATCCTTAGCCGTTCGCTACTGTGTATATATTTTGAGACTGTATCGTATAACTTATCACATCGTTCAATCATTCATGCGACAGTCTTGAATGAATGTAAATATTATGTTGTATTCGAAATCTCGGATACAAATTTTTGTAAGTGTAGTATTTTTGCTTTGGGGAAAAGATTAAGCAGGAGGAACCGGCTGCCCATTCAAGCCAGTTGAAGAGATTACTGCTTCTAGGATTTATTATGTTGTATTCGAAATTTTCACCACGCACCATATGTTTCGATACAAATTTTTGTAAGTGTAGTATTTTTGCTTTGGGGAAAAGATTAAGCAGGAGGAACCGGCTGCCCATTCAAGCCAGTTGAAGAGATTACTGCTTCTAGGATTTATTTTTTTTCCCCCTTCTTATTTTTGTGTTTCTCTGTACATACTGCTTTTTGTTTTTTGCTTTTCTGTACATATCAACTTTTTATTCTGAATCCCTCTTCCAATGAAACTCAACCTGAGCTTTGCTTTTCTGCGCAACTTTTATGAAATTTCCCGTTCACTGATTAGATCTTTCGCACAAATTTTTTTCCTCTTTTTGGGTACATTTCACGAAGTAAAAGATATTATATCTTTCCACTTCAATTAATCATTTTTTTTTTTAAAAAAAAAGAGGAATTAACGTCAAAAAATGAAATTACGCACAATATTTCGGAGGTAAATCAGGATTTTACAGATATTTCGGACTGTAGATTTGGGAAAGTGGAGCCTAAAATGCGCCGAGGGTGCTAGGTGCGCAATTTAGAGGGTTCAGCTGTTCATCGACGGTTACAAATGTGATATTTGTTCGTCTTCGTTACTTGCTATCACCCTAGATTGCTGCCACGTCATTGATGCCGGTGACAACACTTCACCATATTCCACTGAAAACGCTGGTTTGGAATTGGCCGGTGACAGGGTTCCGTTTCTGCGCATTGTTACCGACTGGTGTCGGTTACTCTCTGAGGCCTTCGATTCGAGCACCTGATGGTCGCCTGATATTAGCCGTTGAAGAACCTTCCACTTGACACGTGATGACGTGGACACAACGAGAGCAGTTACTTAGAAGCAACATTCAGACTTGTCGATTTTTCCATCAGCTATTATAAAATCTGGAAACAGTACACTATTGACTTCACGTCGCCAGTCATCTTGGTTTACTTCTATTCAAAAGACCGTTTTACCCCATTTCTGTTTCCAAATTAAAATATTTTGTTTTATTTTTTTTTATTACAAGTTGATTAATCAATCTGTAATCAATACAAAGCGGTGGACCCTAAAACCTCTTTTAATATTGGATATGTATCATACTTTGATATAACATTACATTTAGTTTTTGATATTGCAATATGATAATTTACTATTATTTGTTTAAGAATATTTTTTTGTTTTTAATTATTCTATACCAAATGTTAGCGTCCAAAATGCCTTTTTCTACTCCTGTCATCAAGAAGAAAACCACAATCTCAAGGCGCCTAATTTTTCCACTACCAAAAGGGTAATTTGGGTACATCACCGGAAAGCAGCGGGAAAAGTACTACCAGTAAATCCAGCAAAACCTCATGGCGTTTTCCGTCAATTCACGTTTTCAGATAAATACACGCTTCAGGTCCATCTACCAAGCCGGCACCACGACATTCACGCCGGTGACGGAGTTTTACCCTCACCTACCAATCACATCCCTCCACGTAAACCCTCGTCTCTTAACTCCTCCCTCCACGTGTCCCGTCCTTCACCGAAAGCACGCCGTCACCCCCCCTTAAGGCCTAACCTCAATCCCCGATAAGCACCAATACCATAAAAATTAAAAATCACAAATTTATTTCATTTCTTGTTTGTTCTTCACCAGAAGAGGGGAAAAAAGCCTCTGTTTTGCGGCATCTGATGGACGAAGAAGACGAGATCCTGTCACCTCCGCCGGCGAGCCCAACTGGGTCGCCATCAAACGGGCGGATATCGGTAACGGTAGCGGCAGCACCGCCGGTGCAAATCCCACCACAACAACAGCAGCAAAACGTAGCTTTAGCCCTGCCGTCGCAGAGAAACGGCGGCGGAGGCGGCAGAGAGGATTGCTGGAGTGAAGGGGCAACTGGGGTTTTAATAGATGCGTGGGGGGAAAGGTATTTGGAGCTGAGCAGAGGAAACTTGAAGCAGAAGCATTGGAAGGAAGTGGCTGATATAGTGAGTAGCAGGGAGGATTATACGAAGGCTCCGAAGACTGATATTCAATGCAAGAATCGGATTGATACTGTGAAGAAGAAGTATAAGTTGGAGAAGACGAAGATTATGTCTGGTGGCGGAAGTAGCAAGTGGGTTTTCTTTGAAAAGCTTGATCAGTTGATTGGTCCCACTGCGAAAATTCCCGTAACTGCTGCTGCAACAGCATCAGGAGTTAGGGTGCCGGTGGGGATTCCTGTTGGGGTGCGGAATCCGGGGAAGAATCAGCAGGAAAGGAATGTTTTTGTTGGCGGGCAGAGGAGTAGTAGGATGGAGTTGAGAAAAAGGGCGGCTGTGGAGACAGAGGAAGAGGAGGAATCCGAAGAGGAGTCTAGGGATTCGATTGATAGCTTTCCTCCGGCGAAGAGGAAGAGAGTGGAAGGGGAGTCGGGTAAAGGGAAGGAGAAGGGCGGGTGGGGGGATTCAGTGAAGCTTTTGACTCAGGCTATATTGAAGTTTGGGGAGGCTTATGAGCAAGCAGAGAGTGCGAAGTTGCAGCAAGTGGTGGAAATGGAGAAGCAGAGGATGAAGTTTGCCAAGGAGATGGAGTTGCAGAGGATGCAGTTCTTTATGAAGACTCAGCTAGAGATTTCGCAATTGAAGCACGGAAGGAGAACTGGGAATGCTGGTAATCATCATAGGAGTAATGATAATGGAAATAATAATAATATTAGTGATTATAGTAACGAATGATATTAGGCTTTTAGTTTTAGATTGGGATTTAGATTTGTCTGTGGTCTGTGGGTGAAGAAGACCCCATTGATGATGATAAAAATTACGAGATTTGTAATTGAATTGGTAGTCCGTTGAGTGTAATTGTTGGTTTTTTTTTCTTTAAATATTTATCAGAATGTAACGTTTGTCTGATATGCTGTAACACAGTGATTGAACACAGCACATTTTTCAGTTGCAGCAAAAGGCATTTTGATTGTAGTGACTTATTAGAGAAACTCCGTTGGTTGATTGTTGTATTCTACGTATGTGTTGGTTTCCCTTGGCATCCACTAGCAAATTCCTAGGCAACGCCGTGGAACCAGCATTGCTCAATATAATTTGCTGCTATGGCATATGGTTACGGTATCTCTTATGGCTGCAAAATAGTTTAGTCAGTCAGAAAGTCCTATTGTGCAGTATTGCTGAAAAAGTTAGGATATCTCTATTGCTATATAGCGTACATTAAGGAATGAGCTTTAGTAGGATTACTGAAAAATTAAGCTTGCCAAGGCCAGGTTCTTTCAGAGGACAAAATCTGCCTCTTATATCTTCCAGGCAGTACCTTATGCTTTGACACCTTATGGTGAAAAGCTGCAGACAAAAAGTTCTGCTCTAAGATATTTGAATACATGCTCTGATTCAGAGGAGAGATGCAGGATAAGCATACACTGAAGCTACTGTTATTGGTGTTGAATAGAACTTCTTCAAATTGAGCAGGTTTTGCCTTAGTCTGTAATTCCATGATTGGCAGGTTGCCAGCATCAGGCATATGAATAACTTGTTTGGGCTCCAGATGGGAAGCTCATTTGTTTAACTGGTCCAGCAGACAAATCCAGTCGGTTAAAATTTAGGCTGTGTGGCACAAAAAGCAGTTTCGGCATGCAGCAAATGCCATTGAAGCACAAACATTCTTGACACAATTCCTACCCGCTCAGCCAAACATATCATATCCTCCTCGTTAAGGGAATTGGCAAATCAAACAGCAGTTGGCTCTTTGACCTACAACAGATTTCTGATTGTGGACAAATTTCAAAGGATACCAAAAAAAAAAAAAAAAAGACGATATCAAAATATGTCACGGCTGCAGAATCATTGTACTAATAACAGTATTTAAATAGATAGAACTTACATAATTTGAACGGTAGCTCATTGAATTGGCATCCTTCAGAGGCATACTTCAGAGTTGGTGTCAGCCGTTGGTGGTACGTGGGAGTTATGGAGTGGGTTTGAGAAGTCTAAGAAGTACAGTCACACAGCAAATCGGGGGGTTCTTAGATCGAAAGGATGAAACCGTAAAGAGTTTGTTTATTCAATTGGTTCCCAAATTGAATCGGGGTAGCATATAAAAGCATAAAAAAAGAAAAGGCTTTACTGGATTTTGACTTGGGTTTGTTTGTAGTCCGAATCCTAATCGTGTAAGACTTAGCATTCTATTAGGCCGCTGCTTTAGAACCGACGTCGTTCAAAATATCCAATATCTTTCATGGATATGTTTTCTCCAAACAATTGTTGTTGATGTGATTCAGTTAACGCGCATCCGAAATATTATCAATTTCAGTCAATATTCCATGCTTAATTAGCTTACTGTAGTTAGAAGTCACTAGCATTAATTTCAGGATTCAGCCGTGACATTAACATTATGGTTGATGAAAGCCTTGATATCATCAGCAAGAAGAGGAGACTTCTTGATAGGCTGCAATCGGACATGATATCTGCGTCTTAAAATTTGATGAAGACTTGTTTGAGAATGATTTGCAGGGAATGAGGTTAATTTCATCGCTGTTTTCACGTCAAGAAACATAGTCGGACAAGAGGCAAGTTATTAAATTCTTCGGAACAAGCTCTTTAAGTGTGGATAAGTTGGCGATTTAAGGCGAGATACTTAGGTGATTCAGCATTTGCAGACCTCTGTGTTCGCTATGCAATTGACAGTAATGTCAAATCACTGAAACCTGACACATCAGTCTGCGGACCGATCTGTTGTGCCACTTGCCTGAAATGGTTTTCTGTTCAGGATCATTAAACGTGTCAGACCATTCGACTATAAGTTATTGGAGTTTCTGGGGAGTAATTCTTTGAAGTTACCTTCTTTTGGGGAAATTGTGAATCTAAGTTCCGGAGAATCTGGTTGCTGGACGTCCTTCAATTTGAGGACCTTAATATCGATTTTTGTGAAGGGTTCAAAAGTTATTTGTTCATAGTAAGATAAATGATAATGGGAAACTTGAAGAGATGAACACCAATGCATTGAATGCCCATTTAGTATCTGTTCTAGGGCCAGTGCCGTCGGGTAAGACTTCGGTGGTGGACGAGTAACTGTTGCTTCTGTGTATGACTTCTGTGGTGGATGAGTAACTGTTGCAAGCTGCAAAATATTAAGATTTCGGACTTTTCCTAACGTTTGGCTGCACTCAAGGTTGATACTCCCAATTTAAGTAAATATAAATATAACGGTGAAATATTATCCTTCTCCTCAAGTACTGCTTGGAGCTGTTGGAAACATTCATTCATTCATTAACACTTCACGTGATCATCAAAATTCCAAAAATAATAGGAGAGATCTTCAAATACGAAGCAATACCTACCCACTTGCCTTAGTCTCAAAAAAATGAAAGCTTTCAAAACTAAAGAATATCTTTTAGGACCAATTTGATAATGTTGTATCTTGTAAAATAGTTGTTATTAGCCGTGTTATAAAAATAATCAGCTGTGAAAAGAATCAGTTAAACATTTGGTAAAAATTTATTATTAAAAGTACAATGAATTTTAAAAACAATCGCATGTGTTTGGTAAATCTTAAAGTTAAACTGTTATGAAAATATAAATAACTGAATTAAACATAATTTTGAATAAAATTTATTTTAAATTTTGTTTATATATTTATAAGCATGTATATAGAATTTCTTTTATTTTGTAGATGTAATAATTGATAGTTAAAATAAATATTTTATACTATTAATTTTATTTTTTTATTTTCTCAATATAATTGGTAATAGTATAGAATTGTATTAAGTATAAAAATGATTTCTAAAATCAAATTTAAAAAAATTACTTCTTACTTACTTTTCAAACTCTATTCTAAGATAAGGTGATCTTACTAAAAATAATTTTTTAAAAATTTATTAACTACTAAAATTAATTTATATCTTTTAAAATCATTTTTAAACCTCTAAAAGATAATTACTAGCGAGCCCTTAATAAAAAATGGAGTGAAGTACTTAAATAGGACTCGCTTAAGGTAGCTCTAAAAGGCCTGTGCTCAGGCAACGGTTGAAAAAATTATACTTGTAATCTTGGTAGCTAATTCTGCTTTTGTCAGTCTTATTTAAAACATAATATATAGCTTTCACAGTTTGATAAGAGGCGATGTGATCATTAAAGGGATTGAAAATTTGTACTCTTGTGGTTAAGAAAATGGAAGCTTTAGGTTAATGAGGTTCTTTTAAACTATACTTTAGGGGTTTTCTGGGGTGAAAGACTGTGAGACAAGACAGCTTGTCTCCTTTGTTGAATCTGATGCCGTAATCCTTCTCTCAATTAGATGATTGCTTTACGTTGGGAACGAATCCAAGCCAATCATAACGAAATATTACTCTCCAATGGCTAAATAGTCAAACATGGTCTAAATCATAACAAAGAATGGGGATTATGAATTCTTTATCCTTACTTTTTGACACGTCCACCACTCTATATCCCTACCAAACAAACTCATTCAAATACTTATACTACTCAAATTTCTTGCAGCCAAAGCATCGAAACATGCAACATAGAAATCAAGAAAATCTTAAGAGTACGTCCTGGGACTGTTGTGCTTCTACTTAACTTCAAATCACAACAACTAAAGCATTTGTTAAATAGTTACTTTTACTTAGTAGGTAATAGCTAATATTATCATTTACTCTCTCATTTACACTTTAATACCTAGTGATTCTCAAATCAACTCTATGAAGTAAAAGTTATAATAATTCAATTTAAAACATGTCTGAAATACCTCGTCAGATAGTTATTAAAATAAATGGGGCATATGATTTTAATGAAATAAACACCAATGACGACTTAGTATAATGAAGCTATACTACCTAAGTAGTATCACACAAATTTTTTTTTTTTTATCTCAAATGACACGTCATTTATTTGGTAAGACTCGTATGGGTAGTGTACTAACCTCTCTAGGCAGAATTTCAGTCGGCATAACAGAATTCAATGTGGGTATAAATAAAAGGGCTATGTAAAGCACAAAAGTGGTATCACATATCATAATGGTCAAAGTGCAAGCCTTCAAAGTCCAAAGTTGAATGATTACAATGTCGGCAAGAAACCTAATTATGATTCCTTCATAGCAATAAACGAAGTGCATTCACTTTTCAAGCAAATATATAATATGGCATCGGCTTCATCACAGCTGACATTAAGCATAAAAAATTCAACAACTGTAAACACTAGTTCACAGTTTGAGCCATTCGATTCACATTCAACAACCAAACACAGTTAACATGAATTTGGAAATTAGAAAGAGCCAAATAGGAAAAGAAAAATGCTTACCTTGCTTTCAATGATTGTTGTGAAAGCAAGAACAAAGTTGAAAAATGGGAAAATTAACAGGCGGGCACTGTGAGTGAACTACACAGACAGTATTTCTGATCGCGCCCCGGTTGTTGGGTTTGTCTTGCATGAACCGGAATTCAAGTCCGTTTATGAACCCGGCCCATTTTCTTTTACTCTATTTTATTTTTTTTTATGAATTACTTAAATTTAAGAAAATGTTATCAACCTCCCTCCAGATTTATTCAGAATGTGAAAAGACCTCATTGATTTGGTTTTCTTTCGATGGTCCCTTTGTACACACTATTTTGTGTAGAAAATTAGTACATCAAATATTGTTTTATAAATTTTTTTGATAAATTTTATTAAATTTTAATAGAAAATATTATGAATAATATTTAAAATTTTAAAGAGATTTACAACATTTGTTGAGAGATCGTTTTAAAAAAAATTGAGAGAGATATTTTATTTTTAAAAAAATATTAGAAATAGAAACTCTTGTACGAATTCTATTTGTTATCTTGTATTATTTATAATAATGCTAGACATAAAACCTCTTGTACAATTTCTACTATTTGTATAAAAATGTAGCATCGCATATTATTTTTACATACAAATATTATTTATTTTCTTTTGTTCTTTTAAAAACATGAAACATGTGATAATTATATAAAACTGTTAAATCAGGCATATTATTTATTTTCTTCTGGTACATGTGAAACATGTGATGATGATATAACAATGTCATATTAACTTCTACAAGTGTTTATTATATATAGATATAAGATCAGTCAATTTTTTTTTTCATAATATTTTCCAATTTTCCTATAGTTTAACGTTTAAACACCTATGAACAAAAACAAATCTCATGTCACTGTTGTAGTTACATGTGTAGCAAGCATGTAACAATAACCACTCATCATGTGGCAGTGAAAAGTCAATATCATCCATGTGCTCACGGCTCACCGACCTCATCAAGTGGTGGGATCCACTTAATCATGCAATTTGGACCCTCCGATCTAAATGATTTCCCACGGCCCATCTCACAGCAACAATTGATTGATCACACTTAGTGGGAGACACATAAGACAACAGTGTATATAACGAAGCGTCAAGTGAATGCGCTGAAGGTCTTGATGGAGCGGGACCCACGTGCAATGTGTATCACAACCGTCACATTGATCATCATGGCGAAGACGGGTTATATACACATTGGCTAACCTTATAATTTATCTTATTAAGCTTACTGTTTTTTTTTTTAATTTGTCTTCGCTAATCATCCTTAAATAATGCTATTAATCACATATTGGTGAAATGAAAACTGTTCCATTCAAAAAAAGAAAAAAAACTATAAATTTTGATTTTTTTCATGGGCAAAATAGACTTATCAAAATATCACCTTTCATGTGTTAATTAAAACAACAAACAAAGCCCTACGATCATGAATTATATTCTTTATATTACTCTATAGGGCAAAACTATAACAGAATCATGGTGATTCAATATCACAATCGCACGCCCGCACCCAACCACGGATCTATCACATAAATATTACTGTAACCTGATCCAAATGGTTTGGTGCGGCCACAAGAATCATGATATGTGTACTACAACACATTACTATAACCTGCACCTCTACTCTGTAATCAATTGTCTATAAATATTTGAGCACACAACATTTAAAAATCATGTACAAATATTTGGGATCATGAAGTAACATATTAGACATAAAAATAGCTAATATTTATAAAGATAGGCTTATATTTTTTTTGGGTATCTTACTTAGTTATGGTGATTGTATCGTGATGCACATGACATTAGGAAAGATAATAAAAAATTTTAAAATTATTATTAGAAAAGAATTTATTACAAATGAACATTATTTTATCGTGATTATCGAATTTTAGAAAAAATCATCAAGACTTTCTTTCAACAATTTACACGCAAATAAACGAACATACTAATATATAAAAATTCAATTTGCATAAATAGGTGAAGGTAATTCAAGTGATAGACTTTCTTGTCTTTCTATTTTTTTAATTTTATGTTTTCAATTAAAGTGTTCACTCTATTACTATTAGCATTAAGATTTATTCCAAATCGGGGAATGTCAATTATGATAGCAAACATGACTAAAGGACAGATATGAATCACTTTCCATCGCCGTGAATATCTTTCTCCTTAGAAAATATATAATTAAAGAAACCTCGTCAATTATTTTGAATTGATCTCCATTGCCGTGATTGGTTCTTTTAAAATGGTACAATGATAGATTTCAACCTTGAAAACTTCATATCAAGAGAGCAGCAGCCGCACCATAATGCAGAAAGTAACAATTTGAAAAGAGACACAAGCTTCTTTCTTTTTCTTTTTTCTTTTTAAGAAAAAACAATTAAATACATTTCTTGCGTTGCATTGCTTTCATGGCTAGTCAAAATAAGAAAAAAGATTTTCATTCACCTTAAATGTACTTATAGGATTGCCTTAAGAGGAAAAATGTCAAAACACAAATTTCAATGTTAGCCGCTAACAAGAAGTTGAGGTAGTGACCAGTGAGAGTAAATGGGGAATGTGCCTTTTGTGAGAAATGTGATGCATTTTTGGCCCATTTAGTCAAATAAGGTAGCATCCTAGCTTGTTATGATGAAATAAATTTTCACCCATCTCACCTGTCGATTATAAGAATGGAAAGAATCATCCAACCATTATTTCCACCACAGTTCATGCACGAAATATGAGAAAAAAAAAAATGAAACCAAACATTCTATATGGAAAAAATAGTCGTCGTTCCTTAATACTAGCCATGAGGTGATGAAATTATTGTTCGAGTTATATTATAGTGGTGAGAAAAATCTTGTATGATCGTATGAAAATTAAATATCTCTTAATAATGAAACCAAAATAAATAAAGGTGTGGCGTGATGTATTCACGTTACTTTAAAAACATATTATGGTATTATTTTTTTTTGGGGCATTTTTCTAAGATTACGCTTACATTAATTCATAAATGTGACATCTTCAATTTCAATAGGTCATTACACAAGTCAAATAATTTTTAAGAACAAGAGTAATCCTTAATAAATTCAAATGAATAAGATCATTCAACCATAAAACTTAATAAAAAAATAGAATTCAACCTTTGTAAGTCGTCTAACATGTTTTACTCTATTAAAAATTTGTGAATTTTATTATTCCTCTCCATCGCAAGCCGGTGAGGTGGCGTGATCAAGAAGATAAAAATATGATGGGTGCTGACCCGAGAAGGGTCGACAGGTGGCAAACAATGAGTGGAGAGGAGCACGGTATAATGTGGTGGACTTTTGAAGGAGGAGAGCGTAGTGGGTCTGGGTCACAACTTGAATTTGAAGATATCGCAATCTCTTCTCGCTCTCACTTTCAAAGCTTTATTTATGGGACCGTTAAATTTTTTAGAATCTCTTGTTAACAACTTAAATTATGATCGAAACGTGGACATTTGACCAATACCCCTTATTTCTTCTTTCCAAAATACCAAAACACCCTTGATTGAAATAGTGATCCTTGATCACTTTATGTGCCCTAAAGTTGATTGGACAATATTACCCTCTATAGGAGAATTTTTTTTATTTCATTGCAATTGGGTATTGCAAATTTATACTACTTTTGGACGGCATAATTAAATTAGATTAACTTTTTAAGATTAAGTTAAATTGGATTACACTGGATTATATATGATACTATCTTTTTTTTTGGTATAGTATCAAATCAAACTATGTTAATTGAATTTAATAAAGCTAAATATCTATTTAAATAATATAATAATTCTAAATTACATTGATAATTGTTGACTTTAATATTTAATATTCAACATTGTTGTAAAGAAAGGATTGATTATTTTATGTTTAATATTCAATACTAGTTTAAATAAATTAATAAAAAAATTGATCTTAAATTAAATATAATTTAAAATAAATTAATGAATAATTTTTTTATATTTTATATAATATAAATTATTGGTCAAAATATTATGTTAAATGAAAAAGAAAAGAGTGATAAAGAGAATACAAACTTTTCATTTTATTTTATCCCACCTAAACCCATATAAAAACAAGGACTAATAATCATATTAGTTTTAGACTAAATTTTAGTCAGCTCTATTAGTCCACGATGACTAAGCATACCTTATATTAGATTATTTTATTAGTCCAAAAATCTAATCCAATCCCATAACTTATCCAAGCTGCCAAACATAGCCATAGTTTTATATTAGGATTTCAAAGATTAATGTTTGAGTTTCTTTAAGTTGGTGATTAATGGAAAATAATAAGGTGTTACTTCTAAGTTCTAAATTCACTCACAATCACTTCTTTAATGCTGCGTTTACTTTTTGGATTGGAGTGGGAATCCTGGGATTAGGAGTGTGGAGTGGGAGTGGGAATAGGGTGTTTACTTAGACTAAATGAAAGTATGGATTGTCAATCAGAATCTCAATTATTTGTTTACTTTTTCTTGGATTGGAGTAAATTGTTTTAAATTATAATTTTATCCTTATGTAAAGAATTATAATTTGTAATTAAAAAATTAATAAAAAATATATTTAGAAAATAAAATAAATATTTTATTTTATTTATAAATTAATAATAATTAATAATATTCTTAATTATGTAAATCATAATTTTTTTATTAATTTTAATTTAAATTATGTGAATAAAAATTATTAATAATAGCAACACAAATGAAACATTATTATTGATAATATAGTACAAAATTAATATTTTCTTAAAATAAAATATTTATTATTATTATTAATTAAATAATTAATTAATATTTATTAAAATTAATGTTTAATATTATTAATTTAAATATAATATTTATTTATTTTATTAAATTTAATAAAATAAATATGTTATAACTATTAATTTTAATAAATATGATATTATTTATTTATTTTAATTATGAGGGTAAAAATGGAAGAGGGGGGAGTGGATTCCCACTCCCACCTCCCCCCATGGGAGTGGGATTCCCACTCCCCCCTTAAAAATGGTAAGTAAACACTGGAGTGGGAGGAATCCACACTCCACACTCTCACTCCAGAAAGTAAACACTACCTAAATGATATCAATCATTTGAAGTTTGGAATATCTCATTAAATATTCAGTATATCGAAAGTTTAAGACTATCCACATTTCATAAGAAAAACCGCCATAAGTAATATTATCATATGATAATCTCTAAGATTATAACAGCCTGTTCAAGACATTTTGAATTTAATTAAATTATCAGTGATTGTGATAACCAAGCACCCTTATTTTACTATTAAGGACAATATATTATGAGTAAATAAAGCGTAATTACTTTAGTCACTGACTAATTTACTCATAATAGATTGTTTTTAATAGTAAATCAAATCATGTGTATTTTAGTAATATATTATTTTTATTAAAATAAAAGTACTTAAAGTTATTTTTAAAATGTAAATAATCTCACCCGTAAATGAATCCAATAGTATTTGCCTGATAAGTTGATAATAATTTAATAACGCCCTCCGAGACATTCCAATCAAGCCAAAATTGTAAATTGCATGGACATTTGAAATAAGAGTTTCCTAATTTGGAAGCCCATAATGGTAAATTTCTTTTTTAATATTAAAAAACAGTCACCTAATTTAAAAAAAAAAATCAGAAAATAAAAACAAAAACTGTCTGAAACAAAACAAAACTCACAAACACACACTTTCTCTCTGTCTCTCTCCACTGTATCTTTAGTAGATAGAGAGAGAGCAAAAACAAAACCAAAACCAAAACCAAAACCAAAAGAAAAGGGAAAAAGAAAAAGAAACATACATTTGAGAAATGAGTAAAGCAAAAACAATCTTGTCATTGTTATAGGGTTATTTTTTCTTCTTTTTTCATTTCTTAGAAATCAAAAATCAAAACCCACAAAACCCAATACAAGAGGATAGTCTTTCAAGTAGCACATCAATACACACGTAAAAAAAAAAAAAAACAACTGGCTGAATGTTGAGATAGATCTCACTGATTTTCCACTCAGGTACGCTTTATCTGCAACGATCCGTCCCACATTTGTTTAGTTTTTTTGATAAAATTTGGATTATTTTTAACATGCAATATCTGCGTGCATGTGTTCATTCATTGCAAGTGGAAATGGATTTTGGTTATTTTGTCAGTTGAGTGTAGTTTTTTTGTAATGTGAAAATGCAAGTGGGTTTTGGTTAATTTGCTATTCCGTTTTGGTTTTGAAGGAATCAGATCTGATTTATGTAGGAATAGTGTTGGTTTCTTTTTTTGGTGCATTTTTTGATTTTGAGTTGGGTTTTTGGATGAAGATCCAATTTTTATTTTTGGTAAGTTTTTGGGTCTAATACTAGTAGTTCTATAGCTATTGCCTATTGGTTATTTAGTTGTTGTTTTTTTTATTTTTAATACTTTTTGGACTCTTTTTAGTGTAATTTATTTTCTTTTTCCTGGAAATGTAGTCTAATGTAAAAACTTGTTTCCTTATTTGACTTGGGTATATTGAAAACTTGATTCATTCTTTATCAAATTTTAGTATATTCTGTTTTTCAGGTGCTTAGATGATTAACTGTAATTTCTTTTTCTGGAGAAAATGGAAATCTAGTATTTATTTGGTTTTTATTTACTTGAATTACCTGAGTTTGCTTTGGGGCTTTGCTATTATTTGATTGAGACTTTGAGGATCTGGGCTCAATTTTTTAGAGAAGTACACATGGGTATATGAGGAAGTTAGAGAAGAGCTAGTGTAAATATAGTAGAAGGAAAATGAAAGCAGACACGCGGCTTGATTATGCAGTGTTCCAACTAACACCAAAGCGCTCAAGGTTTGGGAATTCTTTAATGGATATTTATTGAATTCACTGGCATATTACTCGTTATGGTTTTTAATACTTATTAGGTTTCTGTTTGGGCAGATGTGAGTTGTTTGTATCGAGTGAGGGGCACACTGAGAAGCTTGCCTCAGGGTTAGTAAAGCCATTTGTTACCCATTTGAAGGTTGCAGAAGAACAGGTTGCAAGAGCGGTTCAGTCAATTAAGCTTGAAGTTGGTAAACGTGACAATGCTGAGACTTGGTTCACAAAAGGAACAATTGAAAGGTTATATTTTATGCCAGCTGAGACATTTTCTGCCCTGTATTGATGTATGGCTTGGATTCATCTATTGATTTGATTGGCACTTGTTGTTTCTAGGTTTGTGCGGTTTGTTAGTACTCCTGAGGTTTTGGAATTGGTCAATACATTTGATGCGGAGATGTCTCAGTTGGAAGCAGCTCGTAAAATATATTCACAGGTAGTGATTGCCATTTCTTTTGTTTCAGATTACTTTCGAGATTCATGTGAGCTTAAATTACTCTATTTTCACTGAATCTGGGAATTCTTCAAATTTCAGGGAAGCAGGGATCAGCTTTCCGGTGCAATAGGTGTGTGTCTTTTAATTTGGTTCCATCTAGCTTCTTTTATCTTCCATGTTGGATTAGTCTTATTTCAGGAAGCTTAAACCTGTTGCCTTTGTCTAGCATGAAGTTTTGTAAAATTGATGAATGAACTATGATACCTCAAAGTATTGCGAGCTGTAATGGTCAAATGCCATGGTAACTAGCATTTAGTGTAGCTGAAGTGTCATGATGCAAGCAATTGAAAGATACTAAAATGTTTTTAGTAAAACATTCTGCTTTGTGATTTGATATGATCATGTCACATCTGAATTAAAACATCTTCTCGTCAAGGAAAGAGGAATACGTCATTACTAATTAGGTTATTTTAGTTATTTCCAGGAATTTGGGATGATATAGCATTTAGTGTAGCTGAGGTGTCACTGCTTGGGGTGATATAAGCAATCAAAAGATATTAAAACGTTTCTAGTATTACATTCTGTTATGTGATTTTATGTAATCATGCCACTTTTGAATTGGAAATCTTCGTGTCAATGAGACGAGTAATAGATCATTATTTTTATTTTTAATTTTAGTCTTGAAACTGAATAGGTCATTATTATATTAGGTGATTTTAGTTACTGCCAGGAATTTGGATGAACATGTTCATCAGAAACAAAATGCAAACAAAGATAATTTTCAAACATGAATTTTATTATACATCACATGTTTTAAATGGCTTTCTAAAGTTTTTGTTGCGCTCTTATGGTTGTGCAATAAAAAGAATTATCCTATGTGGTATAATTGTAGTCACTTAGCTTATGATTTACTGATGTTAGCATATGTCGAATTCATAATAATTAGGCATGAGTCTAGCAAGATATGGATGAAAAATGGACTTTTTCAGCATTGAAAAACACTATGCTTTTTTCTCTTGGCGGTGCAATGCTCTCCAATGTGAGAGCGGTCTTTTTTTTTTTTTTTTTACCCTCTCTTCGTTTTCTCTCTGGGGGAGTGGAATGATATGCTGGACAAGAAGGGTTAAGATGCTCCCATCTTGTCGGCGAGTAGTCTGGGATGGTGTGGTTCTAGGATATGGTTGCTAGTGGCTTTGCTCTTATAGTAACCTTGAGATATGCTGGCCACTACACTGGAGCAATGTGGAGATATTGATCTGCAAAACAGTGTAGTTCTTGATCTTTGCAGGGATTAAGGCATGTGTATCAGGTGGTATAATGCTCAGACTTAAGCTAGAGCATGCTTTGTGAGATGGCTTTAGAAGGTTCTGCTGACAGTTTGACCTTGAGTATTGTTGCATACATGGTTGGAGCTATCCTGTTGTCTTTAAGATGGATTGCTAAAAATGATGACAGTATCTGGAGCATTGAGAAATATTTAAGTCATTCGATGTGATCTGATGTTTGATTCTTTGCAAAATCTGTTTATCCTTTCCTACATCAAGTTAGAATGAGGTGGTTTCTGGTTGTGTGAATTTCCTAAAAGTGTATTTAGGTTGGTGTCTTTCTTGTCCTTTTCCAGGAATTATGAAGCATGGACTCTTGATTTGATGCTATCTGTGTTTTGGATGTATAGTGCTTTAGGAGCCTCTTGATGGATAGAGAAATAACATAGGGATGTTAATGTGATTTTTAATTTGGATGTTGTAGGGTATCTCTGATGTTAATTGAGCAACTGGGTATGGGTTAAATTGCCTTGATTACTAGAAAATTATCACTCTTTAGTTGATTCCTTCCTAGGGCAAAAAGTTCAAACATTACCTCATTAAATGATTTTTGGCAGACTAAAAAAAACAAAAAATCTGTAAAGGAAAAGAACGGAAAAAGATAGGTTTACTAATAGCCAAATCAGTAAATTTTACTTTTTAAGATTGGAACTATAAATGAAAGATTATTAGGGTCCTAAAAAGTTCAAATACTATTTCAATATGTCGAAAGTTAGCAGTTTGCTTGGTTGATCTTTTGCTGCTTTTCTCATTATATTGTTGCATCGCTCTCGCCTAAAGCTATTTGCCCCATTTTCTCAGAACCTCTTACTAGTTCTGTTCTCCTTCTGACATGGAAATATTAAATTGCATAAAATACTCTGAATTGAAACTATCCTAAGTCTATATTCTGAATGAAATATGAGTTGCGAAAATGCTTATACAATATTTTGGCAATTTGCTGTAGGTGGGGATGGTGCGGGAACCATGGCAGCAGCTGATGCGACAAAGTAAAAGTTTTTCCTTTATCTTTCGCCTAGCTATGCTCTTTTTTGCTTCTCTTCTAACCTTATTTTATTCTCAGTGAAATAACTTTTCCACCTATGTATATTGGATATTTTAAGAAGATAAAATTTTTACTTTTCATTGCTTTTTCCATTCTTGTCAGGAAGGAGCTTTTGAGGGCTATCGATGTGCGTCTTGTTGCGGTTAGACAGGACTTAACCACTGCTTATGCTCGTGCAGCATCCGCCGGTTTTAACCCTGAAACTGTCTCTGAACTCCAAAACTTTGCAGATTGGTTTGGCGCACATCGCTTGAAGTAAGCATCCTGGGAAATCCTTCAATAAATCTTAGTAGCTTCAATCTAACTTGTGTGTGTGTGTGCCCCCACTAAATAAAATCACACCAGTATATAGATTTACCAAGATGGTAGTGGTTGACGGTTATTATTAGAATTAATTTTAACAATTACATTCTTAATAATCTTGTTGGGCTTAGGGCCCCAAAATTATACATGACACCAAAATTTAATTTAGATTTAAATTTTAATCTCTTAAATTATTGATACTGACTCAACAATTTAACTTGTCTATGAGAACTCAAACTATTAAGTTCAGATTGAGGTTTTGTTATGAGTCAACTCTATTTCTTAACAAGTCAAGTTAACTCAGTTAAGTTGCAAGTTAGTTGTGCGTTATTGAAATTTGAGTGAAACTTTCATCTATGGCATTTAGCTTGGGTGCTCCACTCAGTCCTTTTTCCTGCTTTTTGAGCCCATACTTTGATTCAATGACAATTTTGATTGTTTTATTAATAGCTGCATTTGCTGGTAAGTAATCTGTTAGTTGGTGCTATGAGTAGTCAGCATTGGAACTGTTCATTTTTGTGTGATTTTCAGGTGTCCCTGGTGAGTTTAGTTTAAGCAACTAGTTAGACTTATTAGGCATTTGGCTGTTTGAGATATTGATATATTGCATCCAGGGGCTCAACGGTGCCTTAAAGATTACCATGTTATCCACCAACTACTGAGGTATTAAGAAAATGAGATTTTACCTTTTATTTTGGATAGGTTGGCTTGACAATGACTCATGAGCTGTCATAAGTTATTAAAACTTTTTTGGCAAATATGGAATCATTATGCAAATTCATTTGGTGTCCAGATATAATTGGCTGATGCTATGTTACGGTCCTTCTATGGATTGATGATTGAGGATTGATCATTCTCCAATATGTTGAAAGGAGCCATAAATTTGCTGCTTGTGAATTTTGGTATTTATATAGTCCATTTTCTATGTTGTGTCTTTGGATTTGATTTATGTTTCAGTGGGTTCTATTGATATTTATCTATCACTGGCCTGCTGGTTGTCCCATGTAGGGTCTGGTCCATTTGTTGGGTTCTCAAATGTATCGAAATAGTTGTATGACTCTCTTGCTTATGCTCCAACTGCTACCAAGCTAGATCAATATCTTAGAATATCTATCTCTTTTATTTTTATTTTTCCATTCCTTTTCAGGTTTTTGGTTAATTATCAGTGGTTTTTTTATTTAATTTATGTTATTCTAGTTTATTTGCCAGTTTTGGATGGGAAAATCCTCTCAATGACCGTTCTATGCAGTCCAGTGCTGCCTAATTTTGGCTACTGAGGTGCATGCTGATTGGCCTCGCTATTTACTTACAAATGAGCCTTATTTTTAGGATACAAAATGTTCTCCAACTGATATCTATCCCTGTTGGCATCTTGTGTTAAAAATTGAATAAGGATATCTAATATTTTATATCTTTTTGGCCAAGAATATAAAGAGCTGCTTGTATTCCCAATCTGTCCCTATATGGCAGGTGTAGCAGTTATCGGGGCATTTTCCATCTTTAAAGATCCCAACTCTCTTGTTCTTGTCATCTTTGTTAATTTATTTAGATCGTTAATTATTTGTCAAGTTAAAGAAAGCAAAGTTATATGTATTTACTCTGTTGTGCAGTGAAGCTTGTACCAAATTCACCTCGGTGTGTGACAGAAGACCTGATCTGATCAGCCCGTGGAAGCCAGTTGTCAATGAGCAAGTGATTCGGTCCTCATGGGGATCTGACATGTCAATTGATGACTCCACAGAAGACCAAAATAGGCCCCACCAGATATCTCAGAATAAACCCCACAACCCATCTGGCCAAGAAACCCCCCAACAACAAATTACAGCACAAACTCAACAGCTTAACCTATCAAAACCTTCCACGTGTCAACAACCCAAATCTGTCTTCCCTGCACAGCAACGTAATCAAAATGAAAACAGCAATGACGAGAAGAAGAAAGAGGAGGCTGTGACTGAGTCATCAACGAGTCAACCTGCAAGGAGACTCAGTGTACAGGACAGAATCAAGCTTTTTGAAAGTACTCAGAAGGAGAACTCATCAGGCTCTGGAGGCAAACCCATCGTTGTGGGAAAATCTGCAGAGCTAAGACGACTCTCCTCTGATGTATCGTCTTCATCTGCCACCACACCCACAGGCCCCGTTGAGAAGGCTGTGTTGAGAAGATGGAGTGGCGTGAGTGATATGAGCATTGATTTGGGCAATGACAGAAAGGAAAATAATAACACAGAGAGTCCCTTGTGTACACCCTCTTCGTCCTTTGTTTCTCAGTCCAAAAGTAATGTATTCTCTGGTTTTTCAGAGGATAACAAGGACCAAA
>JAUJEF010000225.1:0-102626 GCA_030444885.1 Citrus sp. QX-2021 | reverse complement strand
TTAACTGAACTCACCGAGTCATTCAACCCCTTATTATCTTTTTGGTCCTTGTTATCCTCTGAAAAACCAGAGAATACATTACTTTTGGACTGAGAAACAAAGGACGAAGAGGGTGTACACAAGGGACTCTCTGTGTTATTATTTTCCTTTCTGTCATTGCCCAAATCAATGCTCATATCACTCACGCCACTCCATCTTCTCAACACAGCCTTCTCAACGGGGCCTGTGGGTGTGGTGGCAGATGAAGACGATACATCAGAGGAGAGTCGTCTTAGCTCTGCAGATTTTCCCACAACGATGGGTTTGCCTCCAGAGCCTGATGAGTTCTCCTTCTGAGTACTTTCAAAAAGCTTGATTCTGTCCTGTACACTGAGTCTCCTTGCAGGTTGACTCGTTGATGACTCAGTCACAGCCTCCTCTTTCTTCTTCTCGTCATTGCTGTTTTCATTTTGATTACGTTGCTGTGCAGGGAAGACAGATTTGGGTTGTTGACACGTGGAAGGTTTTGATAGGTTAAGCTGTTGAGTTTGTGCTGTAATTTGTTGTTGGGGGGTTTCTTGGCCAGATGGGTTGTGGGGTTTATTCTGAGATATCTGGTGGGGCCTATTTTGGTCTTCTGTGGAGTCATCAATTGACATGTCAGATCCCCATGAGGACCGAATCACTTGCTCATTGACAACTGGCTTCCACGGGCTGATCAGATCAGGTCTTCTGTCACACACCGAGGTGAATTTGGTACAAGCTTCACTGCACAACAGAGTAAATACATATAACTTTGCTTTCTTTAACTTGACAAATAATTAACGATCTAAATAAATTAACAAAAGATGACAAGAACAAGAGAGTTGGGATCTTTAAAGATGGAAAATGCCCCGATAACTGCTACACCTGCCATATAGGGACAGATTGGGAATACAAGCAGCTCTTTATATTCTTGGCCAAAAAGATATAAAATATTAGATATCCTTATTCAATTTTTAACACAAGATGCCAACAGGGATAGATATCAGTTGGAGAACATTTTGTATCCTAAAAATAAGGCTCATTTGTCGTAAATAGCGAGGCCAATCAGCATGCACCTCAGTAGCCAAAATTAGGCAGCACTGGACTGCATAGAACGGTCATTGAGAGGATTTTCCCATCCAAAACTGGCAAATAAACTAGAATAACATAAATTAAATAAAAAAACCACTGATAATTAACCAAAAACCTGAAAAGGAATGGAAAAATAAAAATAAAAGAGATAGATATTCTAAGATATTGATCTAGCTTGGTAGCAGTTGGAGCATAAGCAAGAGAGTCATACAACTATTTCGATACATTTGAGAACCCAACAAATGGACCAGACCCTACATGGGACAACCAGCAGGCCAGTGATAGATAAATATCAATAGAACCCACTGAAACATAAATCAAATCCAAAGACACAACATAGAAAATGGACTATATAAATACCAAAATTCACAAGCAGCAAATTTATGGCTCCTTTCAACATATTGGAGAATGATCAATCCTCAATCATCAATCCATAGAAGGACCGTAACATAGCATCAGCCAATTATATCTGGACACCAAATGAATTTGCATAATGATTCCATATTTGCCAAAAAAGTTTTAATAACTTATGACAGCTCATGAGTCATTGTCAAGCCAACCTATCCAAAATAAAAGGTAAAATCTCATTTTCTTAATACCTCAGTAGTTGGTGGATAACATGGTAATCTTTAAGGCACCGTTGAGCCCCTGGATGCAATATATCAATATCTCAAACAGCCAAATGCCTAATAAGTCTAACTAGTTGCTTAAACTAAACTCACCAGGGACACCTGAAAATCACACAAAAATGAACAGTTCCAATGCTGACTACTCATAGCACCAACTAACAGATTACTTACCAGCAAATGCAGCTATTAATAAAACAATCAAAATTGTCATTGAATCAAAGTATGGGCTCAAAAAGCAGGAAAAAGGACTGAGTGGAGCACCCAAGCTAAATGCCATAGATGAAAGTTTCACTCAAATTTCAATAACGCACAACTAACTTGCAACTTAACTGAGTTAACTTGACTTGTTAAGAAATAGAGTTGACTCATAACAAAACCTCAATCTGAACTTAATAGTTTGAGTTCTCATAGACAAGTTAAATTGTTGAGTCAGTATCAATAATTTAAGAGATTAAAATTTAAATCTAAATTAAATTTTGGTGTCATGTATAATTTTGGGGCCCTAAGCCCAACAAGATTATTAAGAATGTAATTGTTAAAATTAATTCTAATAATACCGTCAACCACTACCATCTTGGTAAATCTATATACTGGTGTGATTTTATTTAGTGGGGGCACACACACACACAAGTTAGATTGAAGCTACTAAGATTTATTGAAGGATTTCCCAGGATGCTTACTTCAAGCGATGTGCGCCAAACCAATCTGCAAAGTTTTGGAGTTCAGAGACAGTTTCAGGGTTAAAACCGGCGGATGCTGCACGAGCATAAGCAGTGGTTAAGTCCTGTCTAACCGCAACAAGACGCACATCGATAGCCCTCAAAAGCTCCTTCCTGACAAGAATGGAAAAAGCAATGAAAAGTAAAAATTTTATCTTCTTAAAATATCCAATATACATAGGTGGAAAAGTTATTTCACTGAGAATAAAATAAGGTTAGAAGAGAAGCAAAAAAGAGCATAGCTAGGCGAAAGAAAAAGGAAAAAACTTTTTACTTTGTCGCATCAGCTGCTGCCATGGTTCCCGCACCATCCCCACCTACAGCAAATTGCCAAAATATTGTATAAGCATTTTCGCAACTCATATTTCATTCAGAATATAGACTTAGGATAGTTTCAATTCAGAGTATTTTATGCAATTTAATATTTCCATGTCAGAAGGAGAACAGAACTAGTAAGAGGTTCTGAGAAAATGGGGCAAATAGCTTTAGACGAGAGCGATGCAACAATATAATGAGAAAAGCAGCAAAAGATCAACCAAGCAAACTGCTAACTTTCGACATATTGAAATAGTATTTGAACTTTTTAGGACCCTAATAATCTTTCATTTATAGTTCCAATCTTAAAAAGTAAAATTTACTGATTTGGCTATTAGTAAACCTATCTTTTTCCGTTCTTTTCCTTTACAGATTTTTTGTTTTTTTTAGTCTGCCAAAAATCATTTAATGAGGTAATGTTTGAACTTTTTGCCCTAGGAAGGAATCAACTAAAAGAGTGATAATTTTCTAGTAATCAAGGCAATTTAACCCATACCCAGTTGCTCAATTAACATCAGAGATACCCTACAACATCCAAATTAAAAATCACATTAACATCCCTATGTTATTTCTCTATCCATCAAGAGGCTCCTAAAGCACTATACATCCAAAACACAGATAGCATCAAATCAAGAGTCCATGCTTCATAATTCCTGGAAAAGGACAAGAAAGACACCAACCTAAATACACTTTTAGGGAAATTCACACAACCAGAAACCACCTCATTCTAACTTGATGTAGGAAAGGATAAACAGATTTTGCAAAGAATCAAACATCAGATCACATCGAATGACTTAAATATTTCTCAATGCTCCAGATACTGTCATCATTTTTAGCAATCCATCTTAAAGACAACAGGATAGCTCCAACCATGTATGCAACAATACTCAAGGTCAAACTGTCAGCAGAACCTTCTAAAGCCATCTCACAAAGCATGCTCTAGCTTAAGTCTGAGCATTATACCACCTGATACACATGCCTTAATCCCTGCAAAGATCAAGAACTACACTGTTTTGCAGATCAATATCTCCACATTGCTCCAGTGTAGTGGCCAGCATATCTCAAGGTTACTATAAGAGCAAAGCCACTAGCAACCATATCCTAGAACCACACCATCCCAGACTACTCGCCGACAAGATGGGAGCATCTTAACCCTTCTTGTCCAGCATATCATTCCACTCCCCCAGAGAGAAAACGAAGAGAGGGTAAAAAAAAAAAAAAAAAGACCGCTCTCACATTGGAGAGCATTGCACCGCCAAGAGAAAAAAGCATAGTGTTTTTCAATGCTGAAAAAGTCCATTTTTCATCCATATCTTGCTAGACTCATGCCTAATTATTATGAATTCGACATATGCTAACATCAGTAAATCATAAGCTAAGTGACTACAATTATACCACATAGGATAATTCTTTTTATTGCACAACCATAAGAGCGCAACAAAAACTTTAGAAAGCCATTTAAAACATGTGATGTATAATAAAATTCATGTTTGAAAATTATCTTTGTTTGCATTTTGTTTCTGATGAACATGTTCATCCAAATTCCTGGCAGTAACTAAAATCACCTAATATAATAATGACCTATTCAGTTTCAAGACTAAAATTAAAAATAAAAATAATGATCTATTACTCGTCTCATTGACACGAAGATTTCCAATTCAAAAGTGGCATGATTACATAAAATCACATAACAGAATGTAATACTAGAAACGTTTTAATATCTTTTGATTGCTTATATCACCCCAAGCAGTGACACCTCAGCTACACTAAATGCTATATCATCCCAAATTCCTGGAAATAACTAAAATAACCTAATTAGTAATGACGTATTCCTCTTTCCTTGACGAGAAGATGTTTTAATTCAGATGTGACATGATCATATCAAATCACAAAGCAGAATGTTTTACTAAAAACATTTTAGTATCTTTCAATTGCTTGCATCATGACACTTCAGCTACACTAAATGCTAGTTACCATGGCATTTGACCATTACAGCTCGCAATACTTTGAGGTATCATAGTTCATTCATCAATTTTACAAAACTTCATGCTAGACAAAGGCAACAGGTTTAAGCTTCCTGAAATAAGACTAATCCAACATGGAAGATAAAAGAAGCTAGATGGAACCAAATTAAAAGACACACACCTATTGCACCGAAAGCTGATCCCTGCTTCCCTGAAATTTGAAGAATTCCCAGATTCAGTGAAAATAGAGTAATTTAAGCTCACATGAATCTCGAAAGTAATCTGAAACAAAAGAAATGGCAATCACTACCTGTGAATATATTTACGAGCTGCTTCCAACTGAGACATCTCCGCATCAAATGTATTGACCAATTCCAAAACCTCAGGAGTACTAACAAACCGCACAAACCTAGAAACAACAAGTGCCAATCAAATCAATAGATGAATCCAAGCCATACATCAATACAGGGCAGAAAATGTCTCAGCTGGCATAAAATATAACCTTTCAATTGTTCCTTTTGTGAACCAAGTCTCAGCATTGTCACGTTTACCAACTTCAAGCTTAATTGACTGAACCGCTCTTGCAACCTGTTCTTCTGCAACCTTCAAATGGGTAACAAATGGCTTTACTAACCCTGAGGCAAGCTTCTCAGTGTGCCCCTCACTCGATACAAACAACTCACATCTGCCCAAACAGAAACCTAATAAGTATTAAAAACCATAACGAGTAATATGCCAGTGAATTCAATAAATATCCATTAAAGAATTCCCAAACCTTGAGCGCTTTGGTGTTAGTTGGAACACTGCATAATCAAGCCGCGTGTCTGCTTTCATTTTCCTTCTACTATATTTACACTAGCTCTTCTCTAACTTCCTCATATACCCATGTGTACTTCTCTAAAAAATTGAGCCCAGATCCTCAAAGTCTCAATCAAATAATAGCAAAGCCCCAAAGCAAACTCAGGTAATTCAAGTAAATAAAAACCAAATAAATACTAGATTTCCATTTTCTCCAGAAAAAGAAATTACAGTTAATCATCTAAGCACCTGAAAAACAGAATATACTAAAATTTGATAAAGAATGAATCAAGTTTTCAATATACCCAAGTCAAATAAGGAAACAAGTTTTTACATTAGCCTACATTTCCAGGAAAAAGAAAATAAATTACACTAAAAAGAGTCCAAAAAGTATTAAAAATAAAAAAACAACAACTAAATAACCAATAGGCAATAGCTATAGAACTACTAGTATTAGACCCAAAAACTTACCAAAAATAAAAATTGGATCTTCATCCAAAAACCCAACTCAAAATCAAAAAATGCACCAAAAAAAGAAACCAACACTATTCCTACATAAATCAGATCTGATTCCTTCAAAACCAAAACGGAATAGCAAATTAACCAAAACCCACTTGCATTTTCACATTACAAAAAAACTACACTCAACTGACAAAATAACCAAAATCCATTTCCACTTGCAATGAATGAACACATGCACGCAGATATTGCATGTTAAAAATAATCCAAATTTTATCAAAAAAACTAAACAAATGTGGGACGGATCGTTGCAGATAAAGCGTACCTGAGTGGAAAATCAGTGAGATCTATCTCAACATTCAGCCAGTTGTTTTTTTTTTTTTTTTTACGTGTGTGTATTGATGTGCTACTTGAAAGACTATCCTCTTGTATTGGGTTTTGTGGGTTTTGATTTTTGATTTCTAAGAAATGAAAAAAGAAGAAAAAATAACCCTATAACAATGACAAGATTGTTTTTGCTTTACTCATTTCTCAAATGTATGTTTCTTTTTCTTTTTCCCTTTTCTTTTGGTTTTGGTTTTGGTTTTGGTTTTGTTTTTGCTCTCTCTCTATCTACTAAAGATACAGTGGAGAGAGACAGAGAGAAAGTGTGTGTTTGTGAGTTTTGTTTTGTTTCAGACAGTTTTTGTTTTTATTTTCTGATTTTTTTTTTTAAATTAGGTGACTGTTTTTTAATATTAAAAAAGAAATTTACCATTATGGGCTTCCAAATTAGGAAACTCTTATTTCAAATGTCCATGCAATTTACAATTTTGGCTTGATTGGAATGTCTCGGAGGGCGTTATTAAATTATTATCAACTTATCAGGCAAATACTATTGGATTCATTTACGGGTGAGATTATTTACATTTTAAAAATAACTTTAAGTACTTTTATTTTAATAAAAATAATATATTACTAAAATACACATGATTTGATTTACTATTAAAAACAATCTATTATGAGTAAATTAGTCAGTGACTAAAGTAATTACGCTTTATTTACTCATAATATATTGTCCTTAATAGTAAAATAAGGGTGCTTGGTTATCACAATCACTGATAATTTAATTAAATTCAAAATGTCTTGAACAGGCTGTTATAATCTTAGAGATTATCATATGATAATATTACTTATGGCGGTTTTTCTTATGAAATGTGGATAGTCTTAAACTTTCGATATACTGAATATTTAATGAGATATTCCAAACTTCAAATGATTGATATCATTTAGGTAGTGTTTACTTTCTGGAGTGAGAGTGTGGAGTGTGGATTCCTCCCAAACAAGGTGTTTCTTTACTATTTTAAGGGGAGTGGGAATCCCAAGCCCATGAGAGGAGGTGGGGTGGGAATCCACTCCCTCTTCCATTTTTACCTCATAATTAAAATAAATAAATAATATCATATTTATTAAAATTAATAGTTATAACATATTTATTTTATTAAATTTAATAAAATAAATAAATATTATATTTAAATTAATAATATTAAACATTAATTTTAATAAATATTAATTAATTATTTAATTAATAATAATAATAAATATTTTATTTTAAGAAAATATTAATTTTGTACTATATTATCAATAATAATGTTTCATTTGTGTTGCTATTATTAATAATTTTTATTCACATAATTTAAATTAAAATTAATAAAAAAATTATGATTTACATAATTAAGAATATTATTAATTATTATTAATTTATAAATAAAATAAAATATTTATTTATTTTCTAAATATATTTTTTATTAATTTTTTAATTACAAATTATAATTCTTTACATAAGGATAAAATTATAATTTAAAACAATTTACTCCAATCCAAGAAAAAGTAAACAAATAATTGAGATTCTGATTGACAATCCATACTTTCATTTAGTCTAAGTAAACACCCTATTCCCACTCCCACTCCACACTCCTAATCTCAGGATTCCCACTCCAATCCAAAAAGTAAACGCAGCATTAAAGAAGTGATTGTGAGTGAATTTAGAACTTAGAAGTAACACCTTATTATTTTCCATTAATCACCAACTTAAAGAAACTCAAACATTAATCTTTGAAATCCTAATATAAAACTATGGCTATGTTTGGCAGCTTGGATAAGTTATGGGATTGGATTAGATTTTTGGACTAATAAAATAATCTAATATAAGGTATGCTTAGTCATCGTGGACTAATAGAGCTGACTAAAATTTAGTCTAAAACTAATATGATTATTAGTCCTTGTTTTTATATGGGTTTAGGTGGGATAAAATAAAATGAAAAGTTTGTATTCTCTTTATCACTCTTTTCTTTTTCATTTAACATAATATTTTGACCAATAATTTATATTATATAAAATATAAAAAAATTATTCATTAATTTATTTTAAATTATATTTAATTTAAGATCAATTTTTTTATTAATTTATTTAAACTAGTATTGAATATTAAACATAAAATAATCAATCCTTTCTTTACAACAATGTTGAATATTAAATATTAAAGTCAACAATTATCAATGTAATTTAGAATTATTATATTATTTAAATAGATATTTAGCTTTATTAAATTCAATTAACATAGTTTGATTTGATACTATACCAAAAAAAAAGATAGTATCATATATAATCCAGTGTAATCCAATTTAACTTAATCTTAAAAGTTAATCTAATTTAATTATGCCGTCCAAAAGTAGTATAAATTTGCAATACCCAATTGCAATGAAATAAAAAAAATTCTCCTATAGAGGGTAATATTGTCCAATCAACTTTAGGGCACATAAAGTGATCAAGGATCACTATTTCAATCAAGGGTGTTTTGGTATTTTGGAAAGAAGAAATAAGGGGTATTGGTCAAATGTCCACGTTTCGATCATAATTTAAGTTGTTAACAAGAGATTCTAAAAAATTTAACGGTCCCATAAATAAAGCTTTGAAAGTGAGAGCGAGAAGAGATTGCGATATCTTCAAATTCAAGTTGTGACCCAGACCCACTACGCTCTCCTCCTTCAAAAGTCCACCACATTATACCGTGCTCCTCTCCACTCATTGTTTGCCACCTGTCGACCCTTCTCGGGTCAGCACCCATCATATTTTTATCTTCTTGATCACGCCACCTCACCGGCTTGCGATGGAGAGGAATAATAAAATTCACAAATTTTTAATAGAGTAAAACATGTTAGACGACTTACAAAGGTTGAATTCTATTTTTTTATTAAGTTTTATGGTTGAATGATCTTATTCATTTGAATTTATTAAGGATTACTCTTGTTCTTAAAAATTATTTGACTTGTGTAATGACCTATTGAAATTGAAGATGTCACATTTATGAATTAATGTAAGCGTAATCTTAGAAAAATGCCCCAAAAAAAAATAATACCATAATATGTTTTTAAAGTAACGTGAATACATCACGCCACGCCTTTATTTATTTTGGTTTCATTATTAAGAGATATTTAATTTTCGTACGATCATACAAGATTTTTCTCACCACTATAATATAACTCGAACAATAATTTCATCACCTCATGGCTAGTATTAAGGAACGACGACTATTTTTTCCATATAGAATGTTTGGTTTCATTTTTTTTTTTCTCATATTTCGTGCATGAACTGTGGTGGAAATAATGGTTGGATGATTCTTTCCATTCTTATAATCGACAGGTGAGATGGGTGAAAATTTATTTCATCATAACAAGCTAGGATGCTACCTTATTTGACTAAATGGGCCAAAAATGCATCACATTTCTCACAAAAGGCACATTCCCCATTTACTCTCACTGGTCACTACCTCAACTTCTTGTTAGCGGCTAACATTGAAATTTGTGTTTTGACATTTTTCCTCTTAAGGCAATCCTATAAGTACATTTAAGGTGAATGAAAATCTTTTTTCTTATTTTGACTAGCCATGAAAGCAATGCAACACAAGAAATGTATTTAATTGTTTTTTCTTAAAAAGAAAAAAGAAAAAGAAAGAAGCTTGTGTCTATTTTCAAATTGTTACTTTCTGCATTATGGTGCGGCTGCTGCTCTCTTGATATGAAGTTTTCAAGGTTGAAATCTATCATTGTACCATTTTAAAAGAACCAATCACGGCAATGGAGATCAATTCAAAATAATTGACGAGGTTTCTTTAATTATATATTTTCTAAGGAGAAAGATATTCACGGCGATGGAAAGTGATTCATATCTGTCCTTTAGTCATGTTTGCTATCATAATTGACATTCCCCGATTTTGAATAAATCTTAATGCTAATAGTAATAGAGTGAACACTTTAATTGAAAACATAAAATTAAAAAAATAGAAAGACAAGAAAGTCTATCACTTGAATTACCTTCACCTATTTATGCAAATTGAATTTTTATATATTAGTATGTTCGTTTATTTGCGTGTAAATTGTTGAAAGAAAGTCTTGATGATTTTTTCTAAAATTCGATAATCACGATAAAATAATGTTCATTTGTAATAAATTCTTTTCTAATAATAATTTTAAAATTTTTTTATTATCTTTCCTAATGTCATGTGCATCACGATACAATCACCATAACTAAGTAAGATACCCAAAAAAAATATAAGCCTATCTTTATAAATATTAGCTATTTTTATGTCTAATATGTTACTTCATGATCCCAAATATTTGTACATGATTTTTAAATGTTGTGTGCTCAAATATTTATAGACAATTGATTACAGAGTAGGGTCTATAGTATGAGTACAAGTTGTAGTGTAATATCATATGATTCTTGCCGCACTTTTGGCTGCTGCTAGCAAATTTGGATCAGGTTATAGTACTTGTTATGTGATAGATCCAATGGTTGGGTGCGGCGTGCGGACATGTATGTATAATGCTTGATGTTACTATAGTTTTGCCCTATAGAGTAATATAAAGAATATAATTCATGATCGTAGGGCTTTGTTTGTTGTTTTAATTGACACATGAAAGGTGATATTTTGATAAGTCTATTTTGCCCATGAAAAAAATCAAAATTTATAGTTTTTTTTCTTTTTTTGAATGGAACAGTTTTCATTTCACCAATATGTGATTAATAGCATTATTTAAGGATGATTAGCGAAGACAAATTAAAAAAAAAACAGTAAGCTTAATAAGATAAATTATAAGGTTAGCCAATGTGTATATAACCCGTCTTCGCCATGATGATCAATGTGACGGTTGTGATACACATTGCACGTGGGTCCCGCTCCATCAAGACCTTCAGCGGATTCACTTGACGCTTCGTTATATACACTGTTGTCTTATGTGTCTCCCACTAAGTGTGATCAATCAATTGTTGCTGTGAGATGGGCCGTGGGAAATCATTTAGATCGGAGGGTCCAAATTGCATGATTAAGTGGATCCCACCACTTGATGAGGTCGGTGAGCCGTGAGCACATGGATGATATTGACTTTTCACTGCCACATGATGAGTGGTTATTGTTACATGCTTGCTACACATGTAACTACAACAGTGACATGAGATTTGTTTTTGTTCATAGGTGTTTAAACGTTAAACTATAGGAAAATTGGAAAATATTATGAAAAAAAAAATTGACTGATCTTATATCTATATATAATAAACACTTGTAGAAGTTAATATGACATTGTTATATCATCATCACATGTTTCACATGTACCAGAAGAAAATAAATAATATGCCTGATTTAACAGTTTTATATAATTATCACATGTTTCATGTTTTTAAAAGAACAAAAGAAAATAAATAATATTTGTATGTAAAAATAATATGCGATGCTACATTTTTATACAAATAGTAGAAATTGTACAAGAGGTTTTATGTCTAGCATTATTATAAATAATACAAGATAACAAATAGAATTCGTACAAGAGTTTCTATTTCTAATATTTTTTTAAAATAAAATATCTCTCTCAATTTTTTTTAAAACGATCTCTCAACAAATGTTGTAAATCTCTTTAAAATTTTAAATATTATTCATAATATTTTCTATTAAAATTTAATAAAATTTATCAAAAAAATTTATAAAACAATATTTGATGTACTAATTTTCTACACAAAATAGTGTGTACAAAGGGACCATCGAAAGAAAACCAAATCAATGAGGTCTTTTCACATTCTGAATAAATCTGGAGGGAGGTTGATAACATTTTCTTAAATTTAAGTAATTCATAAAAAAAATAAAATAGAGTAAAAGAAAATGGGCCGGGTTCATAAACAGACTTGAATTCCGGTTCATGCAAGACAAACCCAACAACCGGGGCGCGATCAGAAATACTGTCTGTGTAGTTCACTCACAGTGCCCGCCTGTTGATTTTCCCATTTTTCAACTTTGTTCTTGCTTTCACAACAATCATTGAAAGCAAGGTAAGCATTTTTCTTTTCCTATTTGGCTCTTTCTAATTTCCAAATTCATGTTAACTGTGTTTGGTTGTTGAATGTGAATCGAATGGCTCAAACTGTGAACTAGTGTTTACAGTTGTTGAATTTTTTTATGCTTAATGTCAGCTGTGATGAAGCCGATGCCATATTATATATTTGCTTGAAAAGTGAATGCACTTCGTTTATTGCTATGAAGGAATCATAATTAGGTTTCTTGCCGACATTGTAATCATTCAACTTTGGACTTTGAAGGCTTGCACTTTGACCATTATGATATGTGATACCACTTTTGTGCTTTACATAGCCCTTTTATTTATACCCACATTGAATTCTGTTATGCCGACTGAAATTCTGCCTAGAGAGGTTAGTACACTACCCATACGAGTCTTACCAAATAAATGACGTGTCATTTGAGATAAAAAAAAAAAAATTTGTGTGATACTACTTAGGTAGTATAGCTTCATTATACTAAGTCGTCATTGGTGAAGCTATTTCATTAAAATCATATGCCCCATTTATTTTAATAACTATCTGACGAGGTATTTCAGACATGTTTTAAATTGAATTATTATAACTTTTACTTCATAGAGTTGATTTGAGAATCACTAGGTATTAAAGTGTAAATGAGAGAGTAAATGATAATATTAGCTATTACCTACTAAGTAAAAGTAACTATTTAACAAATGCTTTAGTTGTTGTGATTTGAAGTTAAGTAGAAGCACAACAGTCCCAGGACGTACTCTTAAGATTTTCTTGATTTCTATGTTGCATGTTTCGATGCTTTGGCTGCAAGAAATTTGAGTAGTATAAGTATTTGAATGAGTTTGTTTGGTAGGGATATAGAGTGGTGGACGTGTCAAAAAGTAAGGATAAAGAATTCATAATCCCCATTCTTTGTTATGATTTAGACCATGTTTGACTGTTTAGCCATTGGAGAGTAATATTTCGTTATGATTGGCTTGGATTCGTTCCCAACGTAAAGCAATCATCTAATTGAGAGAAGGATTACGGCATCAGATTCAACAAAGGAGACAAGCTGTCTTGTCTCACAGTCTTTCACCCCAGAAAAGCCCTAAAGTATAGTTTAAAAGAACCTCATTAACCTAAAGCTTCCATTTTCTTAACCACAAGAGTACAAATTTTCAATCCCTTTAATGATCACATCGCCTCTTATCAAACCGTGAAAGCTATATATTATGTTTTAAATAAGACTGACAAAAGCAGAATTAGCTACCAAGATTACAAGTATAATTTTTTCAACCGTTGCCTGAGCACAGGCCTTTTAGAGCTACCTTAAGCGAGTCCTATTTAAGTACTTCACTCCATTTTTTATTAAGGGCTCGCTAGTAATTATCTTTTGGAGGTTTAAAAATGATTTTAAAAGATATAAATTAATTTTAGTAGTTAATAAATTTTTAAAAAATTATTTTTAGTAAGATCACCTTATCTTAGAATAGAGTTTGAAAAGTAAGTAAGAAGTAATTTTTTTAAATTTGATTTTAGAAATCATTTTTATACTTAATACAATTCTATACTATTACCAATTATATTGAGAAAATAAAAAAATAAAATTAATAGTATAAAATATTTATTTTAACTATCAATTATTACATCTACAAAATAAAAGAAATTCTATATACATGCTTATAAATATATAAACAAAATTTAAAATAAATTTTATTCAAAATTATGTTTAATTCAGTTATTTATATTTTCATATCAGTTTAACTCTAAGATTTACCAAACACATGCGATTGTTTTTAAAATTCATTGTACTTTTAAAAATAAATTTTTACCAAATGTTTAACTTATTCTTTTCACAGCTGATTATTTTTATAACACGGCTAATAACAACTATTTTACAAGATACAACATTATCAAATTGGTCCTAAAAGATATTCTTTAGTTTTCAAAGCTTCATTTTTTTGAGACTAAGGCAAGTGGGTAGGTATTGCTTCGTATTTGAAGATCTCTCCTATTATTTTTGGAATTTTGATGATCACGTGAAGTGTTAATGAATGAATGAATGTTTCCAACAGCTCCAAGCAGTACTTGAGGAGAAGGATAATATTTCACCGTTATATTTATATTTACTTAAATTGGGAGAATATTTTGCAGCTTGCAACAGTTACTCATCCACCACAGAAGTCATACACAGAAGCAACAGTTACTCGTCCACCACCGAAGTCTTACCCGACGGCACTGGCCCTAGAACAGATACTAAATGGGCATTCAATGCATTGGTGTTCATCTCTTCAAGTTTCCCATTATCATTTATCTTACTATGAACAAATAACTTTTGAACCCTTCACAAAAATCGATATTAAGGTCCTCAAATTGAAGGACGTCCAGCAACCAGATTCTCCGGAACTTAGATTCACAATTTCCCCAAAAGAAGGTAACTTCAAAGAATTACTCCCCAGAAACTCCAATAACTTATAGTCGAATGGTCTGACACGTTTAATGATCCTGAACAGAAAACCATTTCAGGCAAGTGGCACAAGAGATCGGTCCGCAGACTGATGTGTCAGGTTTCAGTGATTTGACATTACTGTCAATTGCATAGCGAACACAGAGGTCTGCAAATGCTGAATCACCTAAGTATCTCGCCTTAAATCGCCAACTTGTCCACACTTAAAGAGCTTGTTCCGAAGAATTTAATAACTTGCCTCTTGTCCGACTATGTTTCTTGACGTGAAAACAGCGATGAAATTAACCTCATTCCCTGCAAATCATTCTCAAACAAGTCTTCATCAAATTTTAAGACGCAGATATCATGTCCGATTGCAACCTATCAAGAAGTCTCCTCTTCTTGCTGATGATGTCAAAGCTTTCATCAACCATAATGTTAATGTCACGGCTGAATCCTGAAATTAATGCTAGTGACTTCTAACTACAGTAAGCTAATTAAGCATGGAATATCGACTGAAATTGATAATATTTCGGATGCGCGTTAACTGAATCACATCAACAACAATTGTTTGGAGAAAACATATCCATGAAAGATATTGGATATTTTGAACGACGTCGGTTCTTAAGCAGCGGCCTAATAGAATGCTAAGTCTTACACGATTAGGATTCGGACTACAAACAAACCCAAGTCAAAATCCAGTAAAGCCTTTTCTTTTTTTATGCTCTTATATGCTACCCCGATTCAATTTGGGAACCAATTGAATAAACAAACTCTTTACGGTTTCATCCTTTCGATCTAAGAACTCCCCGATTTGCTTTGTGTGACTGTACTTCTTAGACTTCTCAAACCCGCTCCATAACTCCCACGTACCACCAACGGCTGACACCAACTCTGAAGTATGCCTCTGAAGGATGCCAATTCAATGAGCTACCGTTCAAATTATGTAAGTTCTATCTATTTAAATACTGTTATTAGTACAATGATTCTGCAGCCGTTACATATTTTGATATCGCCTTTTTTTTTTTTTTTTTTTTGGTGTCCTTTGAAATTTGTCCACAATCAGAAATCTGTTGTAGGTCAAAGAGCCAACTGCTGTTTGATTTGCCAATTCCCTTAACGAGGAGGATATGATATGTTTGGCTGAGAGGGTAGGAATTGTGTCAAGAATGTTTGTGCTTCAATGGCATTTGCTGCATGCCGAAACTGCTTTTTGTGCCACACAGCCTAAATTTTAACTGACTGGATTTGTCTTTTGGACCAGTTAAACAAATGAGCTTCCCATCTGGAGCCCAAACAACTTATTCATATGCTTGATGCTGGCAACCTGCCAATCATGGAATTACAGACTAAGGCAAAACCTGCTCAATTTGAAGAAGTTCTATTCAACACCAATAACAGTAGCTTCAGTGTATGCTTATCCTGCATCTCTCCTCTGAATCAGAGCATGTATTCAAATATCTTAGAGCAGAACTTTTTGTCTGCAGCTTTTCACCATAAGGTGTCAAAGCATAAGGTACTGCCTGGAAGATATAAGAGGCAGATTTTGTCCTCTGAAAGAACCTGGCCTTGGCAAGCTTAATTTTTCAGTAATCCTACTAAAGCTCATTCCTTAATGTCCGCTATATAGCAATAGAGATATCCTAACTTTTTCGGCAATACTGCACAATAGGACTTTCTGACTGACTAAACTATTTTGCAGCCATAAGAGATACCGTAACCATATGCCATAGCAGCAAATTATATTGAGCAATGCTGGTTCCATGGCGTTGCCTAGGAATTTGCTAGTGGATGCCAAGGGAAACCAACACATACGTAGAATACAACAATCAACCAACGGAGTTTCTCTAATAAGTCACTACAATCAAAATGCCTTTTGCTGCAACTGAAAAATGTGCTGTGTTCAATCACTGTGTTACAGCATATTAGACAAACGTTACATTCTGATAAATATTTAAAGAAAAAAAAAACCAACAATTACACTCAACGGACTACCAATTCAATTACAAATCTCGTAATTTTTATCATCATCAATGGGGTCTTCTTCACCCACAGACCACAGACAAATCTAAATCCCAATCTAAAACTAAAAGCCTAATATCATTCGTTACTATAATCACTAATATTATTATTATTTCCATTATCATTACTCCTATGATGATTACCAGCATTCCCAGTTCTCCTTCCGTGCTTCAATTGCGAAATCTCTAGCTGAGTCTTCATAAAGAACTGCATCCTCTGCAACTCCATCTCCTTGGCAAACTTCATCCTCTGCTTCTCCATTTCCACCACTTGCTGCAACTTCGCACTCTCTGCTTGCTCATAAGCCTCCCCAAACTTCAATATAGCCTGAGTCAAAAGCTTCACTGAATCCCCCCACCCGCCCTTCTCCTTCCCTTTACCCGACTCCCCTTCCACTCTCTTCCTCTTCGCCGGAGGAAAGCTATCAATCGAATCCCTAGACTCCTCTTCGGATTCCTCCTCTTCCTCTGTCTCCACAGCCGCCCTTTTTCTCAACTCCATCCTACTACTCCTCTGCCCGCCAACAAAAACATTCCTTTCCTGCTGATTCTTCCCCGGATTCCGCACCCCAACAGGAATCCCCACCGGCACCCTAACTCCTGATGCTGTTGCAGCAGCAGTTACGGGAATTTTCGCAGTGGGACCAATCAACTGATCAAGCTTTTCAAAGAAAACCCACTTGCTACTTCCGCTACCAGACATAATCTTCGTCTTCTCCAACTTATACTTCTTCTTCACAGTATCAATCCGATTCTTGCATTGAATATCAGTCTTCGGAGCCTTCGTATAATCCTCCCTGCTACTCACTATATCAGCCACTTCCTTCCAATGCTTCTGCTTCAAGTTTCCTCTGCTCAGCTCCAAATACCTTTCCCCCCACGCATCTATTAAAACCCCAGTTGCCCCTTCACTCCAGCAATCCTCTCTGCCGCCTCCGCCGCCGTTTCTCTGCGACGGCAGGGCTAAAGCTACGTTTTGCTGCTGTTGTTGTGGTGGGATTTGCACCGGCGGTGCTGCCGCTACCGTTACCGATATCCGCCCGTTTGATGGCGACCCAGTTGGGCTCGCCGGCGGAGGTGACAGGATCTCGTCTTCTTCGTCCATCAGATGCCGCAAAACAGAGGCTTTTTTCCCCTCTTCTGGTGAAGAACAAACAAGAAATGAAATAAATTTGTGATTTTTAATTTTTATGGTATTGGTGCTTATCGGGGATTGAGGTTAGGCCTTAAGGGGGGGTGACGGCGTGCTTTCGGTGAAGGACGGGACACGTGGAGGGAGGAGTTAAGAGACGAGGGTTTACGTGGAGGGATGTGATTGGTAGGTGAGGGTAAAACTCCGTCACCGGCGTGAATGTCGTGGTGCCGGCTTGGTAGATGGACCTGAAGCGTGTATTTATCTGAAAACGTGAATTGACGGAAAACGCCATGAGGTTTTGCTGGATTTACTGGTAGTACTTTTTCCCGCTGCTTTCCGGTGATGTACCCAAATTACCCTTTTGGTAGTGGAAAAATTAGGCGCCTTGAGATTGTGGTTTTCTTCTTGATGACAGGAGTAGAAAAAGGCATTTTTGGACGCTAACATTTGGTATAGAATAATTAAAAACAAAAAAATATTCTTAAACAAATAATAGTAAATTATCATATTGCAATATCAAAAACTAAATGTAATGTTATATCAAAGTATGATACATATCCAATATTAAAAGAGGTTTTAGGGTCCACCGCTTTGTATTGATTACAGATTGATTAATCAACTTGTAATAAAAAAAAATAAAACAAAATATTTTAATTTGGAAACAGAAATGGGGTAAAACGGTCTTTTGAATAGAAGTAAACCAAGATGACTGGCGACGTGAAGTCAATAGTGCACTGTTTCCAGATTTTATAATAGCTGATGGAAAAATCGACAAGTCTGAATGTTGCTTCTAAGTAACTGCTCTCGTTGTGTCCACGTCATCACGTGTCAAGTGGAAGGTTCTTCAACGGCTAATATCAGGCGACCATCAGGCGCTCGAATCGAAGGCCTCAGAGAGTAACCGGCACCAGTCGGTAACAATGCGCAGAAACGGAACCCTGTCACCGGCCAATTCCAAACCAGCGTTTTCAGTGGAATATGGTGAAGTGTTGTCACCGGCATCAATGACGTGGCAGCAGTCTAGGGAGATAGCAAGTAACGAAGACGAACAAATATCACATTTGTAACCGTCGATGAACAGCTGAACCCTCTAAATTGCGCACCTAGCACCCTCGGCGCATTTTAGGCTCCACTTTCCCAAATCTACAATCCGAAATATCTCTAAAATCCTGATTTACCTCCGAAATATTGTGCGTAATTTCATTTTTTTACGTTAATTCCTCTTTTTTATAAAAAAAATGATTAATTGAAGTGGAAAGATATAATATCTTTTACTTCGTGAAATGTACCCAAAAAAGGAAAAAAATTTGTGCGAAAGATCTAATCAGTGAACGGGAAATTTCATAAAAGTTGCGCAGAAAAGCAAAGCTCAGGTTGAGTTTCATTGGAAGAGGGATTCAGAATAAAAAGTTGATATGTACAGAAAAGCAAAAAACAAAAAGCAGTATGTACAGAGAAACACAAAAATAAGAGGGTTAATTTTATGCCGCCCCCAAATGTTTCAATATTTTTCGCCACGCACCCATATGTTTCGAAAATACTCATTCCACACTCAATTCCGTTAATTTGACCGTTATGTTTAACGATCCTATTTAAAATTTAAGTAAATGTCCGAAATACCCCTTATCTTGAATTAGAGAAAAATAAAATGAGATAAAATGTTAATTTAATAATTAATGTTTACATTAAAAAATTTTATTTAAAGGTAATTAATAATAATTCCATCAATTAAATTATCAAATAAATTTAATTTATCATCATCAAATAATATTTAGGATATGAATTTTCAAATTTGCCCTTTGACCGTTAGAATAAACGGTCAAAATAACGGAATTGGGTGTGGAGTGAGTATTTTCGAAACATATGGGTGCGTGGTGAAAAATATTGAAACATTTGGGGGCAGGACAAAATTAACCCAAAATAAGAAGGGGAAAAAAAATAAATCCTAGAAGCAGTAATCTCTTCAACTGGCTTGAATGGGCAGCCGGTTCTCCTGCTTAATCTTTTCCCCAAAGCAAAAATACTACACTTACAAAAATTTGTATCCGAGATTTCGAATACAACATAATATTTACATTCATTCAAGACTGTCGCATGAATGATTGAACGATGTGATAAGTAGTACGATACAGTCTCAAGATATATATACAGTAGCGAACGGCTAAGGATACAAGCTTTTATAAGTACAGCAATATTATTCTTTCTCCCTCCGAAACTCCAGGAAGCATCGTCTAATGGTTCCTTTGCGATCCATAATCACATACAACTAGAACCATCTTATTGTGTGTGTATATATATAGTTATTATCATAGGTTAGCTAGATTAATTAAGCTAATATAGAAGATTAAAAACTTTCCACAAAAGTTGTCTATTTACAGAAGTGGTGTGGTAGCCGATTCTTTATGACAAAATCGTCACTTATTCCTCTCCTCAACGATCCAAAGCACTTATCACGATCCTGAAAACACACATAATTAAAGCCTTGTTAGTAACATGCCATGTTATGTGTTTGATAATTTTAAGGTAAGTAAAGTGTTGGCGGTTGAGATTTTTTTCGTAAAGTGATCAAATGATATTAATTTTATTAATCAAAGCTAATTAAAATGACTGAAATAATTTCGTTAATTAATGTTTATTAGGAAATAAAAGAGAGAACCAATCGTAGACAGTCGGACTTCTAGGCTCAGCGCGTTCTTCTAGTGCCTGTGCCAATGGTTTTCTCCTCGTGAATCTCTTGAAATCCCCAGGTGGTGTCCCCGCTGCATGCAGAATCAAACCAATTAATTTCACATTCATTAATCATCTAAATGAATCCAACCCACCCTGCACATAAATGAACACAAAGATCCGAACAAAATTGATCCAACATGTGTTTGGTTGCCAAGGAAACCAAATCATTTTTTTCTTTTTCACTCTTACTTAACCGCTTTTTAACATTAGTTTGTACGAAGTTTTTTTGTACCATTACATTAAGACCTAATAAACCCATTTGACTGTAAGCAAATGCGGAATTATGTTGAGATTGAAGTAATGAAATTTAGGAACCTTAGGAAAAATTTATGTTTTGGCCCTTAAATAAATGTAATCTATAATTCAAACCCCTAAAAATTCTTCTGTTATAGGCTTATAGCTCTTATTGAATCAAAATCCTGGTTTCATGGTGGGCTAGCTCTAAGCTTAAGCACATTTCTTAGCTATCAGACAAACATGTCAAAGTAAAGACAACTCTTTTTTCCACTCAAAGAAATAAATTAAGGACGAAGAGCGAGCAAGTGAGGAGAATAAAACTTACGTGTGAGTGGTGTCCTAGGGCTGCTGCAAGACCCGGAAGGAGAACTGGGATCACCGGATAAGTTTCTAAAATTAGAATTAGCATTGGTTCTAAGAATAGTAATACTCCTAGAAATCACGACATGATCATGATCAGCCACAACTTGACGAGGTCGTGAAGCTGATGATGATGATGAAGAAAATGAATCATACTTCCTTAATTTGCCGAGGCCTGAATCAGGTGTTGGCCCAGCAAGCGTTTCGTCCCATAGCTTGTGGAGGAACCCCATGATGATGATATAAAATATATGATCAAATATCAAAATGATCCTTCTCTGCGTAACAACCGTGAAAGGCCTTAGTAATTTTTATGTTTTTTTTTTCCTTCCAGGGGTTTGGTGACCCAAAACGAATGTTACTAAGAGAGAAGGGATCGAAACGTGGAGAGAAGATAGATATGTGGGGATTGTGAAGAGAGTGATCTTTTTCTTTTTTTTTGTCCAGAAATAATGGAGCTTGTAGGTTTTTATAGAAAAAGTTTTGAGAGAGAGAAGATAACTATGAACGTTGAATTATTGATGGCTAAGTTAATGCAATGGCTCCGGCTAGTGTGGCTTCATTTTGAGCCACCAAAAAAATTGAAGGAAAAAATATCAATTATTGCACAACTTAATTTAACTGTATGTGTATTATTTACTAATTATATTGCTAGTATTGATGTCCAAAAGCTTAGGCACTTTTGGAGATAAACTAATTGCCATTTTTTTGTCATTGTTATGGTTATTTTTTTTTATATAATTAAAGGCCATGAAAAAGTTAGAGAATAGAAAATCATGATTTATGGGTAAAATCTTAATTTCTTTAGATTAGAAAGATTACTAAAAATGCATTTATATATGAAAAAAAAGTGCTTTAGAAATATTTTGAGTGTTTGCATAGTGATACTTTTATTAAAATTCACATTATAAGTCCATTAGTACAAATAGAATTTTTTTTTTTTGACAATAATTTTAATTGCAGCAATGACCGCAATCCAAAAATAAGTTTAAAAATCTTGGAAATCTATATAAAACATAAGTAAAATATAACATTCCAAATTGTATTTCATTTGATAAACTACAGATCATGTGCCATAAACAAATAAAATTTTCTAGGATGTAACATTACCAACTAGCTCCTTACATTAATTACAATATATTGTAAGTAGATGATAGTCTATATCTTAATTTTTTACCTTTCCCTTAATCGATACGTGCTAACTTTGATTTATGAATAGCCAAGAAGTAGAAGCTTATTACGTTTCTAGTTTCCAGTGCCATGAAATTAAAAGCAGCACACTCTTCTCTTTGAGCCAGCCAAAATTTAACGAAAGAGCTAGCCAATTTAGATAACATAAAGTGCAAAAAACGAATCCCGAAATTATGGGATAGAAATTTCAAAACTTCATAATTAAATAGTGATAAGAAGTATGAAGTGCTGGGACTTGGTCAAGTGGGCAGACATGAAGTCCCCATCTCAACGTGTTTATTGTATCTAATTTAATTTACACGTCAGATGGATGACATTCAAGTAAATTTTAGGTCTACCAACACTTTTTAAAAGTGTTTTGATCATGAGACAGGGATGCTGCATCTATAGTCTTATATCTCTAGGGTTTGTATTTCAAAGTCACAAGCAGACAGGATAAGGATATAAGATTTCCATCCAACCAAAATTTGTTTTAACTAGACTTCATGCATTTACTTAGATCAAACCCGAAACATCTCTTTCTATATTTCATTCCTCAGCGTGTATTTTACTTTTGTTGAACATTCACCAACTATATGTATATATAGATGCTGAGCTATAGGGAATCAAATAGTTATTTCTTATTTATTATTTTAACTAGAAAATAGAACCGCGTTTCACGCGGTTTTGAAAAAAGAATTTAGTATTATCTTTTTTTTTTTACTTTACACTTGATGAAACTGATAAAAAATATGAATTGATTTTTTTTTTAAGATGAGGCAACCTTATAAAAACAAAAAAAAGTTTATTAGCCAAAGAATACAAATAAATAAGAACTTAGGATAAAGAATAAAAAAAGAGAATATATTATAGAGTGATTTTATTCATTCCAATTGTGTGCAGACAAAACAAAAAGATGAAACTTCTTCTTTTATAGTTACATAATCACTCCATGAAATTAATGAAAAATTATGAATTATAATTTTTGTGAGATAGTGGGAGTTATAGGGAAGGCTAAAAGTTCTTTAATTGGGAGATAAGTGGGAGATTTAAGAGATATATGTTATGAACATCTACATTTATTTTAATAAATTCATAACACTCTCCCTTGGATGTTTATTACAAAGAATATGTCTCATTAAAACCTTTACATAATTGTTATTGTGTAATAACAATCAAATTAATTGTGAGAAGATGAAAAGTTAAATGTAAAAGAAAATTTATCTATTTATTAGATAATAGATAACATACAAAGATGAGAAATTGTGATGTCACATCACCTCCTTAAGTCTTAGCTTTATATATATATATATAGACAGATAGATAGATATGAAATAAGATCAAATATCCTGCCACTTGAAGGCCTGTACATACCCTCATAAGTTTTATAATCATTTGTTATTGTCACAAGTTCAAAATGTGGGAACACCTTGGTCCAAAAGGCTTATTATTACTCTTAGCTAAGAGCTAATAGACTTGTAGATCGAAAAATATAAAAAGACGAGAAACCCTAATTGGAAAAGACTTGCTGCATTATTCATCGGCTTAAACCACATTTATAGTCAATTCTTGACTTACATATACTTCACATATATAAAAACCCATTAACAAAATAATTTAATGCAAATTCAGTGATAATGGCACTTTCTTTTTTGAATTGGTATCGCGTTCACATAAAAAAAATGGACCCCTAAAATTGATTAATTGTTGCTAAAATATTCGCCTTAGATTCAGTAAAAGTCATCCCCACAAAGACTTTCTTTCTAGTCTGCACATAGATAGACTTATGCCCCCGTAAAATAAGCCAATGGCCTTATTCATAAGTGCCTGATCAAATAATTCAGTTTGGTTAGGTAAGCAATGATAGTGAAAGCAAATTGACGTAATTTAATATTTGATATTTCTTCTTTCTTATTCATTTAGAAAAGTTGGAGTTGGTTCATACGTAACATCATCTTGTTTCGTTCCACTCAATTCCTACCTATTTTCTTCGCAATTTCCAAATTTCGTTTATCATTTTCTTATTAAAAAAGTAATCCATGATTAGGTCTGAACAGGATTCCCATTAAATTTTCAATTAATAATTAATTAACTTCTGTTTTGGCCGGAAAGGGTTACAAACAAGCATCGTAAAGGACGTTTGTACATGAAAAGTAAACAATTTCTTCTTCTTCTTCTTCTTTTTGTTTGGGATTATGTAAGAGATGTATGTTTGAATTTGACAGAAACAGACTTGAGAAAAACAAGCCTTGATTTTTTTTGTCTTAGATAAGTTTAGATTCAACAAAAAAAGCTGCAATTTTTGGGCAAATTTGGAGAAAAAAGAGTAGATGTAAAGAAGAAAGAAAAAGGATTGCCTCTGCAGTATTAGAAATATATTGAAGTGTGAATTGATTTGATGATGGTAATTGATAGCTACAATCAAACCCATTTGAGTAGGGAACGTAAAATGTAACTACTAGCTAGCATCCATCTAAACCACTCTTAAAATCCCTTTTCTCAATTAACCTCAATATAATATTAAAAACAATTATAAAAATTTTTTATAGCACCCAATTTATTTCCAAATTAGTAAAATAAATAAATAAATGAATCTCTGTCCATCGTCTTCTTTTTTTCTCACGACCAAAATCTTCTTCATTTTTTTTTAATTAAATTCTTTAACTCCAGTGTAAACAAACTAAAAATCTTTGTAATTAGATTTTTATTGGTATGCGTATGCTTGCCTTTCCCCATCTTTCTGTAACATACTTCCTCTGTCAATCAAAATGACTGCCTTTCCCATCTTTCTGTAATATATTTTCTCTATCAATCGAAGAAATAGAGATTTAAAAAAAAAATAAAATTATAAAACCAATTATCAAGCTTATTAACCTTGTTTTCCATGCCTTGGTGACAAATCATTTGATTCATCTCCATTTCTTACTTAAGTTTCATTAGTGGTATTGACTTTTTTCAAGTAAATTTCAACTACAAAGAACTCAAGAGGTTTGAGTTTTATTATTCCTGAAACTGTGAACTCAAGCGTTGAATTTTACTATAAATTGGGATTTGATTCTTCGGTCCTGATAATTTCTTCTATGCGCTAAATAGACTTCGATTCAAAAGTTGAAGATACAACACGAAAAGAATTGTTGTTCCAATCAAACCATAAGCTGAGTTTTATTAAGTATAAATATCTTTTTAACTAATTTCTGATATGGATAAAAATAAAAAAAATACATAACGGAGATTTGAACAGATTTTTAAAAAAGGAGGTACCAATTTAAAAAAAAAAAAAAAAAGGTAAAATCATAAAAGGTCCAGTTCAATTGGGGCACAAAAATAGAAAAGGAGGCGGGCCAGTCGTAATTGAGCTGGGCGGGCTACAATCTGGCCCGTGATTACAAATCATGATTTATTCATAACAAACATGTACCCACCAGAAACGTACCCAATGGCAAGCAGTGTGTGTGTATGTGTGTACACCCAATATGCTTAGATGGGAAGGATTATGCATTGGAGGGTTAATTTTATAACTTGAAACATTATTCAATCGTTAGTTCATTTTAATATTCAATTGATGTACTTGTAACCTCTTGTATATAACGCTCTTAAATCTTTTGCATCCCATTTGTTCACTTTGACCTTTTCTTTTTCACTTTTTTATAATTTGTTCTATCATAACTTTATGGATCTTATTAAGTTGTATAATCTTACGCAACCCAAAACTAGTTCAATCAATCAAAAAATATGACGGATTCTTGAAAATTTAGAGGTTTTTTTAAGTGACTAACTGATCATCTGGACTGTACTATAAGTTCCAAACGACGCAACTCAATAGTGCCACCCCCCCGAGCAGCATGCTGGTTTTGGCAACTTGCTGTTGGGATATGAACCAACAACCCAACATATACGACACACTAATATTTTATTATTCAACCCAACAACTAACATATACGACACCAATCTTCTGTTATTCAAGCCCTTCTTAATAATTGTGACCAAATTCTATAAATTTCCCTTGTCCCCATGATGCAAGGATTGGAGATCCTATGCTTGCTTATGGATAAAATTTCTTTTAGTAGTGAATTTTTTTTTTTGTTATTATCTCATAATAATATTTTATTATTCAAGCCGACAACTAACATATACGACACCGATCTTTTGCTTTTGCTTTTTGACTTTTGACTTTTGTTTTATAATAATAATAATAATAACTTTTAATTTAATATAATATATATTTATATTTTTTTTATTTTTACATTATAATTGTTAATATAAATTAATAAATATGTAATTTATTATTCAATATTATTATATTATATTTTTTTATTTTTTTATTATAATTTATTATAACTAATAATAAATAGTTACATATGAATAAATTTAAATAATATTAATTTAAAATTAATAATAATATAAAATATTAATACAATTTAAATATATTCATATAATATAACATATTAATATAATATAGTATAATATTTAATTTAAATTAATCAAAAAAATTATTACAGTACAGTGTAGTACCAAACATTGTACAGTATTATTATAATACAGTGCTAATGCAATACAACATAATACAATACGTGTACCAAACACACCCTCTATGTATTGAATTAGTACAACATACACTATTTTATAGATTGTAAATTGATTATAACTATTAGAACTTCTTTCGTTCTATTATGATTTGTCAACTTTAGGAAATCAACGTTATTATTTGTTGATGATTTCTAGTATAAAGCTATCTGTTTCTAGAGCATTTTATAAATTTATTTAGAAATAATATTTCGTAGCTATAAATATATTTGGAATGTTAAGGTGATACCTTAAGGCATAGCGTATTCTTTATGTTTCATACATGCTGAAAGATAATATACATGGATGGGAAGATATTTCTTCTAAATTATTATTAGTACCTAGTTTGTAACTCAGTTGATTGTGAATACGTTTTGTGTCTATAGTCACTTCAGTTCGAGTAACAACAATACGGGGTAATAGTAGGTGTTCGTGGGTGAGATTTCTCATTCCCATTCAAATCTTTTTTTTTTCTTTTGAAAAAAAATTCTCAAGTATTAGTGAGAATGGATATACTATTAAATGTTGGGTAAAGATCTCGCTTATAATTTGCAGTAGGCCGCAAATTGTAATGTATGAATTCAACTTATAAAAAAAATTAGCAAAAAAATATTGTTAAAGAATTCAAAATATATCCAAGCGGCACCTGCTAAGTTATATGACTTAAAAGTGATCTCAAATGACCCTCTAATTGTTTGACAATTAACAACTAAATCAAACAAAAGAATTAAGTTTAGATTGATATAAATTACAGATGACCATATAACTTAGTAGCACCCTGTTCAGCTGCCAATACAAAGCCTTGTTCGCCTTTATCTTTCTGAAATATGGATGTTGGCGATGTTCCCATTAGACGGAAAAAGTGATGGAGGAGGGTTTTTGGGGGAATCGTCACCGACACAACTAGATATAGACATAGACCTGCATAAAATACAACTAAGGTAGCGTTTACTTTTTGGATTGGACGTAATCCACGGAGAGTGAGAATCCTAGGATTGGGAGTGTGGAGTGGGAGTAGGTTGTTTACTTACAGTGGAATGGAAGCATGAAATAGAGATCAGAATCCAATTTATGTGTTTACTTTGTCTTGAATTGGGAGTAAATTGTTTCAAATTACAATTTTATCCTTATTTAAAGAATTATAGTTTTTAATTACAAAACTAATAAAAAATATATTTAATGAATAATATTTATTTTATTATATTTGTAAATTTATTATAATTATTAATATTCTTAATTATGAACAATAAATTATTAATTTTAATACAAAATGAAACCTTATTTTATTTAATATAATTATATTAAATTTATTATTATATAAAATAATAATATAATATTATTTAGTACAAAATTAATATTTTCTTAGAATAAACTATTTATTATTGTTAATATTAAATAAATATAGTACTATTATTTTTAAAATAAATATAATAATATTATATTTATTAATTCTCAATTAATATAATAATATTATTTTAAAATAATTTTAACTTAGAATCAATGCAAATTATTATTTAGTTAAATATAATAATAATATTTAAATAATTATAATAATATTTATTTTATTAATTATAAAATATTAAATTAAATTAAAAAAATAAAAAGGTAAAAAAGGGGGAGGTGGGAGTGGGAATGAGTGGAATTCCCACTCCCCACTCCAAAAATAAGTGGAGCCCACGGAGTGGAATTCCCACTCCCTTTCTATTTAGAGGAAGTAAACGCTGGAGTGGGAGAAATCCACACTCTTCACTCCCACTCCAGCAAGTAAACACAACATAAATGTAACCAACCAACTTGTCTAGCCTCTATAATTTTCTGCTATAATGAGCTCAAGTTGTCCAAATTGTGTGACAAGATGCAGTACGTGGAGAAAAGGCCACAATTTTTTCCCCCCTCAAGCATTGAAAGTTTTAGGCAACTTGCATGTAAGGTGTATTGCGGAATTTTAGTCTTTCGCACTCAACGTCTCTCACCATCGAACCAAAAAGTGGTAACGGAGCTTAAACTTTTTGGTTACCCTCCCATGTCTCACTATCAAACTCGTAAAGCAGACGAATTACACTTTCTGGGGTGAGCCCCATTCCCGTGCTTCAAGTCACTTGGTGCACCTGATTCACTTGTGGGGTCAAGTCCCAAATTTTATACTTTTTAATCCAAATGATTGGATCTCATATCATATCATTCAATTTATGGATCCCCGACCCGTCGGTGACGGGTGCCTGCCCCACACAGTTTTTCCGCCTGATATTTGGTTGATTGGTTCTGCACTTGAATTTCTTGTTGGCTCACAGATGGTCCGCTTTGTTACGTTCTGTCAATCCGCACGTTGCACAGTTCAGGCTAATTGGGCCCCATTTCAGTTCAACATAAATTGAATGACCAATGCCTCATTTAAGGCAGCTTGAGGGTGAAGAACAAGATCCACAGACAGCTGAAGAACATCCGTTGATCAGCAACTTTACTTGTTCTACTTATAGCCACAGAGACATATCGAGATTTAACGACCAACAGCAACTGAAGACCATCGTATACTTATTGCAGAAGTCTATAATTAATCAGGCAAATGACAATAGCATAGCTAAATTTTGTCCCAAATTATAAACCAAGAGAGTCCACTCCCAAACTCTCAGTGCGCTTCTAATAATTTTGGAAAAGTCAGATAAGAATGTAACTTGCAACAGAGAGATGTAGCAACAAGGAGACTACGGGAGTATGAAAAAAACAAGCAATTTGCAATTAGCAAACACCGCCAACTAAAAGCCAGAGCACAGAATGATATCTTAAAGACCTAAGATTAACAAAAGATGATGGTTTAGTTTTATCTGAACCACAGTGATGGTGGCTGCCTCTTGAGGTGACGATTCAAAAATTTTCCACTTTCGGGCATTGACAAGATATTGTACTTTCAACTCTCCAGCACAAACGGGTTAATGAGGTAATTACTCCAGAATGCTGCGGTTGCTTCTACATTAAATGAATGATTCGAGCAATGGATGATTTGGCAAAAATACTCGGAAAGTCATTGGAGGAAACATCATGACTGGGTGAAAGTTTTTGTTTCCTGCCTTCCCTTCGACTACTTCTGGCCTCTCGGGCGGTTCCGCCTCTTATTCCCTTCCCTTTCTTGAAGTCTTGCTGGTGTTCCACCTGTCTTCATAACATTAAATAAAAAGATCAATACTACTAAAGAACATTACCAGATCATAGCAGTGGCTTCAAAATGCAGGACACAAATTCTTGATTTGAAAATCATACCCTCATAGTCATAGTTCTGTAAAATGAGGAAAGGCAGTTTTACAAAATCTGCCTAAGCCTTCAAACAGATTACAAATTATAATGAATACTTTGATGATGATCCACAAAATAGAATCAATGGGCTACAATCTGACGTATACATAACATGTTAAGACAATATGTGCATAATTTTTCTTACCCCTACACAGAAACTCTGAAAGTGAGTGTTAAAGCTAGAGGAGCCCTCTGCATTCGACTTTGCGGAACTCATTTCGCATGAATTGCGCTTGTTGGGGTTAGAAATCTCAGTGTAAGACACATAGGAAGATGAAGAACTAGAACACGAACTAGTACACTGAGAACTAGACCCAAAAGCATCGTTGTCTCCTTGAAACATCTCTTCAAACAAATTCTGCAATTCCTCAAAGGTCTCCTCACCATTTTCCTGTCAAATTTACAATCCAAGCATGCAAAGATAAGTACCAAACAATAAGATTGCTAGAATTTTAAGCCAGGATTGAATAATTCAATTATTCAATGCCTCCAAAGAACAACTTTTGTAGGGCCCCACATAGAACTTACATGTAATTGGGCATTGGACAAGACCTAAACTGGGCCCCATGAATCACTATTTTCCAGAGCATGAACACACAGAGGATAATGTCACACCATAAAGGCATAAGCGTAAAGGCTTGGGGCTAGTATTAAAAAATAGATTAAATTATGTTGCCCTCGCGATTAAAGTGACCCATTTGCAATCTGATTAGCATGATTGTTTTGCCAACCAACAAAAGTAAAAGCCATAACTAAAGCTAGGGAAAAGCTTAATAATACCTAGGAATTTCCAACCACAATTCTCGAATTAGTCTGTAGAAAACATTAAAATGCATTGAAGAAGACTTACATTAGTCTGTGTTTGGCTCATCATAGCAGCCATTTCATTCAAGAAATCTCCCATTCCCTGCATGCAGTTGAAAATTTCAAAATGAAAAAGCCTCATATAATAAAATCCCCCCCTTTTTTTTTGTTGGGTGGTTGTTAATTTTGGTGCATCTTCAGAGCAACAAGAGCACATTAAAAAAATTTAAGATGAAATGAAAAAAATAAATAAATAAAATTGGAACTTACATTATTATCGTCATCATCATCACTATCATAGACTCCTACATCGTACAGGAGCCTCTTGTTGGCATCAGACAGAACTTGTACATAAAAGCAGAGAGACAAAGGAAAACAGCGTCTCGTGAATCCAATAATTACCCATCATTATAAAAAAGAATAAAATTTTATCTCTTTTTATGTACTGCAAATTACATACATAATAAATAAATAAATAAATAAAACTTAAAATTTTGGAATTTAGTAAGGTTAATACCAGAATAGGCGTGTTGAATGGCCTGAAATTTCTTCTTGGCTTCGTCCACAAACCTTGCATTTCCTGAAGCTGAACAACGATCTGGATGCCATCTCTATATTCCAAAAAAAAAAAAAAACCCCTTTTCAAATTTCACTACTAATCCAACAAAAAGAATTTTCCTGGGAAAAAATGAAGGACAGATACAACCCCAGGAAAGTGAATTGTAGACATGTTTTTCAATTATAAGAGAACCCAATTGATCAAACATCATTAAGGAGAAAGAAAAAAACGACCCAGAACTTCATTGCATTGTTTAACTTCATAAAGAAGCTCATACATACACGTACCGAAACCAGATCAAATAGACAAATTCAAAACAAAGACCAAATTACAAGAGGACCATCCAGTTGATTGAAAGGGTGACAGGGAAAGAGGGGGCTGCTGACTCTAACCAGTGCAAGTTTCTTATAAGCATTTCTGAGCTCTGTTGCAGTGCATTCCTTATTCAATCCCAACACTGCATAAAAGTCACTGCTTTTCTCTTCTCCATTAGCCATTCTTGATTCTTCTTATCATAAACCAGACCCAAACCGATCCAAAAACACAATCTTTTTCCTTTTCTTGTCGACAAATTATGAAACTAAACACTACCCAGAAACTAAAAGCACAAAAACAAAGAAACCAAAACCCACCTATGCTTTTATGCAGGTAAATAACACAAATATATAGCCTATAGCTTTGGCTTAGCTTTGCGACTTAAACTACTTCTTTGTGAAACAAGACACGGAACCTCAGCATTAGCTGTAATGTGTCGGAGAGGAGAAGAAGGATGAAATTGAAAGAAAAAGAAAATTAATTTCTCTCTCTTTCTCTTCCGTAATGTTTTTTTTCCCCTTCCCCCTGCTGTCAACTAAGGCTCAAGAACTCTCCAGAAACCGGCCATTCATATATAACTTTTTTCTTTTGGGCTTGTTGTGTATATTTCCTTTTTAATACTACGTAAAATATTCTGTTGGCTAATTATATGAATGTCCTTCAAGTTTGGAAAACCTTGATTAAAGAAATAATTGGATACTTCTTTTAAACAAGTCCCCCGCCCGTTAAAATCCATCAATATAAGACAAACAATATCTTACAACTAATGTAAGGTATATCTCTCATTCACTGTTTATGTGAGGGTATATCTTACATTAGTTGAAGATAGAGAGATCCTCGATATAAATATAGATTCAGTTGAGATTGAGAGAAACAATCAGAATATAAAAGTTACAATATTAAAGTATTTGGTAGATAATCATTAATGTACTTTAAAAATTAAGTTGATTTGATTATATATTTATATAATAAAAATTCTATTATTATATTTTATTAATTTTTATTTTATAATTATAATATTTTCTCACAACAGTACCTCAATACCAAAGAGAGACACTTAAAAAAAACTAATTTTAACTTTTCTATTTGTAATTTAATTTGACTGTTCAGATTTTTCTATAAATTGAATGGGTACAGTTATCTATTTAGCTAAAATATTCAAATGATTTATTTTGGGATAAATCTTAATAAACTTATAAAAATAATTAAAAATACATTTAAAGTGTAACTTTTTTTTATAAACAGTCCTGGATAAGATGATAGCAGCGGGGAATATTATATTAGTTAAATCACTGGTTTTATCATCATCGGATATTCAACATGTTTTGATAGCATAGAATAGATCCACGTGAAAACTAAGAAAGTTGATACGTTTAATTGTGATTGCATCTAAATTAGGGTACTCAAATGTTTATTACTGAAAATATGAATAAAATGTGAGGTGGATAAGGTTGGAGGAAAATGGACGGCGGAGATTGAATGTAAGTGCTAGATATTTTTCGATAGATTGTTGAGTCCAGAAGGTTCTGTGTGACGCTGATTTTTTAAAGGTCGAGTCTCTATTGACGGCACTTCGTGGTATTCAGATGATGGGCCCCACTCCGTAACATCGACGAGCATTTGCTTCCGCTTGAGTCTTGACAGGCTTTTATACTTTATACTTCTACTTGTCTTTCGGTTCGGAAAAGGTTAACGGCTTGTACCTAAACTTTAATTGTCCATTTATTTTTAATTTTTAATTTTTTTAATTTGCGTGCTCTGTTAAATTGTTGGCTTTGATAAGGACGGCACGGCAGGATTAGCCCGGATTGGAGATATTTACCAATCGCCGTTTCGTGGCTTTTATTTTATTTTATTTTATTTATAAGTCCCATCAGAAGGCTCGCTAAATAATCTTACTAAATAATGAGCTACGTATGGACTGCCACTCCATACGAGTATTTCGCTTGAGGTTAAAATATTTTTCAATCGGAACACTAAAACCTTTTTTGATAAAATAAATTACTGTAAAGTGGGGAAGAAAATATAAATTTTTGAAACCATTCATCGTAATATTCAATGTCCAAAACTACCCTTGCAGTCTTTATATAATAATGACACTTTTAAATTGTGGGTTACATAACGGAATTGATGCGTTATTATTATTTAATAACTTCGTAGATGTAAGTGTGTAAGTCATAAGCAACTTAGAAAGTGTAATCAACAATAAAATATAATGTTAATATTATTTTAACCACAAATTAATGGCAAGAATCATGCTGTCACGGAACAAATTCAAGAGACCAAACTTCATCCACCAAAATCAGGCCCAATTAGTAATTAGATTTGATGATTAAGCACTCATGAATTAGCCTAGTATATAATGTTTAAGTACTCTTAATTAGTATATAATATTTAAATATTCTACTGATGCCGTACTTCAAATATTTAATCAACACGATTACATTTTTGTCCTTGTGCCTTGTCCACACTTACTGTTATTTTTTTCATATATTTTTGGGAATTCGTTCTGTACCCACTGCCCGACTTCTTTGTACATAATCTTTACATTATCTTTGAACTTGAAGAAAAGAATTGGGTGTTTGCGTTTCCAATATTCAATTTTAAGCTGACAATTGTACGACATGTAGTACTTTCTTTAAATCCCAGAAAGAATCTCGCGAACACAATGTACAAATTTTTAAGGAGAAAGAAAGAATCAAACAGAATACATGGATTTTTGCGGAGCTACGTTGAGTAAAGGGCGAAGAGAAGTTATACCAGATGACGAAGAAAGCGTACGACATTACGTTATTTACGTGATTGCTGGCTTCAACATATCCGCAAACTGGGTGTTTGCCACGTGTATAGGTATAACTCAAAGTGTAATATTAAAATAATAATGTACCATGAAAGCCTAAAGGCCCTAAACTGGAAAAGTATTCAACCCAAATCCGACATACGAAATTATTGGCGTGATCCCGAGGAAGACTTAAACCATTTATCTTAGAGTTAAAAGAGAGAGAGCAGACCAATCTAATTAAAGAGGTGTTGGCGCATTATCTATGGTGTTGTTTTATAATTAAAAAATTTGACCATAATGAACGCTTGCGCTTGATAAGAACTACATAATACAATATTAGATTTTGTGAAATTTCTCTCCACTAATGTGATTGTGAATGAGGTTTAAACTCTAAACCTCTATATTATGTTTAAATAAATAATATATTTATTTACCAAATTCACCACGTGGGAACGTGGAATTATTGCCGTGAAGAAGAAAATATATAAAACAAAAAAAAATATATACAAAAGACTGTCACTGTGGTCCAAAAAGGAAAGAAATACCCACATGTTTATGAGCTTATAATTTACTAATTGGGATATTGGAGATCGAAGGTGCTCGAAATGATCGCGTGGATTATCAACTAGGGAAGGTCTGTTTCAATTTAATACGATCTGGCCTATTTGCATTTAGTTATTGCAATTTGCAATGCACATATATAGAGGATCCAATTATAGAAAAATAAGAAGACACCCCATCATGGAAATGGCAAAAATGGTATTAAATAGGTTATGCAATGGAGGAAAGAGAAGATAAAAAAATGCTGAAAAGAAGAAGAGATAATTGTTCAACGGTCAGCACCAAAACGAAACCAAACTTGAGAGCACAAGCCAGGGCGTCCCATATGGCAACATGCCCACATGACACAAAACAAACTGTTGTTTCGATTCGGCTGGCTGGAAGTGTTTTCTGGAAACAGCTTATATTCTTTTAAAGAGTCACTGGTCCAGAATCATCAGTCTCCGATCTTCAAAGATAAGACATGTAACATGTAATTAATTGTATGGAACGTGTGTGTTTTTGGAACTTGTTCGTCCACGTCTACCATTAAAACAATATATGTGTGTAGGCAGGGGGTGACTCCCACACCACTTTTCGAGACTTTTTGGGTAGGTAGGTCCCCAGTCTTGTTAATTAACTCCAAAAATCCTCTCACCAAAATGATGCAAACCTAAAAATTCAAAGCTTCACATGCTTCATATATTTTGTAAATCATGGGTTTGAGAATAAAATTACTCAAATTGTGCGAGTAGCAGGATTTTTTTTTAATGAAAAGACAGATTATGAGAGTGTGATAAAGAGGACTCTGACCTTGTTTTCCAGCTATAATAATGTTGGGTCCTACATAAATTTCAAAGTAAAACGTTGAACTTAACTTAAATGAAAAAGGGAAAAGAATGGACTAGGGGGAAGGTGAAGAAAGAATTTATAAGAACCCCTATGCGGCTTGCAATTTGCAGGTTACAGATGAAAATGTCCAAGTTGTTATTAAAAAACAAAGTCGAGAGTTGATAAAGAAAGCTTCTTTTAAATGAGATTAACTGCACCTGTATGTATCGATGGGTCCAATTCCAACCACCAGCTTACCCAACTTGCTAAATTTGGTCATTATACATTATTTTCAAGAATGTTGTTGATTTTAGTCTTAAAAAAAACTTTTAAAAATGTAGAGGAAAAGAGATTTTTCAAGACTGCCAACAAAAAGCTGAAAAACAATAATCAATTCATTTTATTCTCAAGTTGTTTTTCTTTTATTATGTTAATTAACCAGCAACATTCAGAAAATGAGAATAAATAATGTCTTTGCTTGCTTAAATGAGAGGTAAAATTGGAATTAAAATGACGAGTCCTCTCTAAATTAGAAAATGATTAGGAGAATTCTCATTTATACGAGGGACGGTGAGAATGGAAACCCCATTTCTTAGACAAACCATATTATCCTCACTCAATTTTTTAATTTCTCATTTTATCCCTCTTTATGTATTTGAAAAATAAAAAATTCTCATTTTGCTACCGTTGCTGCTTGCTACTTCGTTGTCACTGCTGCTTGCAGTCATTGCTACTGCCAATTGCCGTTTGTTGCTTGTTCTCCAGCTGCAGTCGCCAAACGCCTGTGGAGATGATGATGATTATTATTATTAATGATATTGTTACTATTATTTTTACTATTGTTAACAATAAATTTTTTTAATAATAAACTTTTAATTAATAACACTCACAATTTTTATAATCGATGGTGATGATGATAATAATAATTATTATCAAGGACATTTTAATAACTTATAATAATTCATTCATAAAATAAACACATTAATGGTAATATAACATATTCAGATTTCAATTTCTAAAGTTTAAGTAAATATTTTATTTTGATTCTCATTTACTATTCTAATTCCATCTCATTTCCAGTATAATTTATTCTCATTTCAGCATATTCTGATTATTGATCAATAAATATAGAATAATCAATAAATATACTACTAGATCTTCGCAGAGCAATCAAGACTGCACTGAAAGCCACAGCCCATAAGCCTCTCCCAGTCACCAAACATGTCAAGTTGGGGTGGCAATGTGATTAGCATGTAACTAAAGAGATTTTTTGAATAATGCTTAAAAGATTTAAGTCAAGTCAAATCAGACATCACTGTGATTTCATGCGCACAAAAAAGCTGCAATAAGACATCGGAAAATTGCCCTGGCAAGTTGTACTCATATGACATATTTGTATAGACATTCTTAACAAACACATCAGCATAACAGAACTAACGTTATTACGGTAACGGTTAATCAAGGCTTTGATACAACCAACTTCTACTTTCTGGTGATTACTGTACAGGTAACTCTGATCTCAAGGCTTTGATCCAATCAACCTCGACTCTAAAATCTCCAGGTCCAGATTTAGCACCAGGGACACCACCTTCTGCATTAACCGATAGAGACATGCCGACAACACGAGAAGGGTTCATCTCCATCTCTGCATCTATAACATTTCCTCTCCATGTTGGTAAATATCGCGCAAGAGGAATCTGGGAGGCCAAGCAATTTGCAAATATAACAGGAAAAGAGGATAAATAATGAGTAAAGGAACTTAATAAATTAAGCCCTTTTCGAGCTAGTGTTGTGAACCCATTCCTATATAGAAGTTTCAATGTGATAAAGAGACAATTCAAACACACTGTAATGACTCATTTACTAAGTGGACTCTATAATATGTCGTTTAACATTCCAAGTGGATGTTGAAGAATAAAACATTTATTGATAAATAATCATTTTCTTGATATGCTATAATCAATGCATTTAACACAACAATGAAATCAATCTTCATGCTTCTTGCATTGTTTCTTGAAATAGTTACTGCACTTAGGATAAATAGTTCTGAGAGCCAAATTGATGATATCAAGTCTCTGAGAATATCAGATTGAGGAGAAAGGAACTTACCTTTGCAATATACCAGTTATCTTTGGGTACAAAAACGAAAGATTGCCATGAATTATCTTCTTGTTGCCCAGGTGAATTCACCCAGTTTTCTGTATAAATCTGCATGTGAGATCAATAAAATCTTCAGCTTGAAAGCTGAAACTTACACGTCAACAAGAAAAAAATCTAAAAATCGGAAAAGAGCCACAAGAAGAGAAAATCAAACCCAAGTCTCTTCCATCTCATTTTCCGTAAAAGGAGAAAGAAAACTCACAGTTGATATGTAGCATCTCCCATCTCCTTTCAGCTTCATTGCTATTGTATCATATGAATCTAAATCAATGAAACCATCAAACTGCAGAAGACACAAATGACACAGAAAATGTCACTATATAGATACTAGTCTCTTGGGTTAAATCTAGAGAAATTAGGGAGCATTTTTTAGGTACTGCTAACAATAAGTATCAGTAATTCCAAGTTTTATTAAGAGAAGCCTCTACAGTCATCTCTAAACAAGAACTATAGATCCCAAAAGATGTTGGAAATGCTGCTCACCTTCTTGGACCGCATCCCACAGAATCCACTCCGACTGATGTTCCATTTTGAACCCTCACTTAGGTCCAGGGAAAGGTTCCCAGAGAAAATCCCTAGCAATCAACGTGATCATTTTGAGAATTACAACTCTAAAGTGAACAAGCATATAACGCAGAAATCTAAAAGTTGCCAAAAACAAGATTTATGTGGGTCCCTGACTTTCACATTTAGCTGGTTCAAAGCAACGTGCATTGTTCTTAAGGATAAAAATGAAGGGACAATAAATTCTTTCAAAAGTCAGATAATTCCAATAAAAAAGCCATCCCAATGCAAGTTTGTTATGGTTGTTTCTGTAATACAGAAGTTTGTAAAGAGGTTTAACTGATATTCACAAACTATAATAACAATCTAAATATGTTGCAATGCAATATATGTATTGACAATTGACTGGTACCATTCATTCCGTTTCCAGAATCTGTAATCTCCAAAGATGCCGAGGACAACCCTGAAAGATAATTAAAAAAGAGAAATTACATTTGCTTCATTGCGATGCAATACTTCACCATTTCCAATATATCAATCACGACCATCCAAAATACAGTTTGGGACTATCATAAATCCCAAACTGAGAAGTCTTCAGCAGAGAGTAAACCTTTTACACAGGAATACAACAACAGACAATTAAATAGAAAGCATTCATACCTCCATATTCAGAATCTGAATATAGATGCCACTTCTTTAACTCTTCCTTTGAATTGAAGTTGAATATATATCTCTCACTAGGGGGCATCAACTCTTCGAGATTCCATGTAAGAGCTACAAATTGAGATTGCCAAATAAGTAACTTGAAACAATAATTAACAATCATAACTATAAACCATATGTTACACTAAAGAAGTGAAAGAGACCCCACTTGGTCACAATCATCTCCTTAAACAATGCAAAACTATGTATTTTAAGCTATAATTACAAACTAAAAATAATATACCTGCACTGATAGAAACAAACCGGCATTCTAATCTAACACATAGCCGAATAATGCTTCAACAGAAAGAGAACCCGAATCCCTTCCAAACTTATTCAACACACACAAGAACAGTAATCTTTCTCTAACAAAAAGATTTCCACTAACTCGAATCTCAAAATTAATCTTGAAACACTCATATAATGCAAAAAATAAACAAATAAATAAATGGTAACAATCTTTAATACCTCTCTTCGTAGCATTCAAAGAAGCTTGCCACAATCCACGAAATCTTGACATATCTCTTAAGCACTTCACAAAGCTCCTACACAATAAGAAAATAGTAATAGAAGTGGTAGTAATAATAACAATAATAAAGAGAAATTAAGACCTATTTAGCTCATAGAATATTTGATTAGTTAATGGAATCATTTTTCCAAAAATAAAAATTACCCACTTGGTTTTTGTGAATACCCATTATGAAAATTTGTTCAAAATCTTCACCAGAAGTAATGAAAGCACTGAGAAGTTAATATTTTAAATCGGAATCTTTAACTATAAACAGATTCAGCAACTGTTGAAAGTTGAGATTTTTCGGTGATTTGAAGATGATAAAAGCTGCAAAGAGAGACTCACCGGTGTTTTGAAGCCGTCACTGCCGATGGGAAGTCAGTAGGCAGTAGCGGTGTCAGTCACCGATTCACCGCCACAGTGGGCCTTCGACACAACATACAAGGTTCAATGACAAGTGTGATTTGTTTTTGGCTGCTTAACCTCATAAACGACGTCGTTTCCTTTTTCATTTATCCATCTTCCGTGAATTTTGTTATTTTTTTTTCATTGGTCAAAATATCCTCCGACCATCAAGTATTTCGCAAATCAAAAACACATTAATTTTTTTTTCTTTTATACCATTTTACCTAAAGTTTATAAAGCCTATTATTTTTTCACTTTTCTATTAACATCATTAACATCATTATAGGATTTAATAAAATATTAACGAAATCACTATTTTACTCCTAAATGTAAAAAGATTATTTATTAGTTGTTATTTTAGATAATTTTAGAACATGTCGGTATTTTAGATTAATAACTCTAAGTTTTTCATAATGCATTTTATGGTTATTTTGAATGTGTTTTGGATAACTATAGCTATTTCTATTAGTAATTTATTGTTGTTGAAAATTTATTATAATTGTTGAAGGTATGTAATTACGAATGGATTGCCTGAGTGAGGATTTTTTATTTATGTTTCAATTGAGCTACAAATTAGCTAAGATACTTATTTTGATCATTGTATATATTTAAATTTACAGGTTTGATTATAGCTAATTTATAGTCGGTAATGTCCCCGACAACTACAAAACAAAATTTATTTTTATGCAATTTAACTATAATTAAATAATCTTTTTATGTTTAGCCATAAAATGGAGTCATAACTTAACTAGCCGTGAATACGTTTACCATGTGCAATCACTCGAATTTAAATAATTAGTAAGAAACAAAAAAGGTGGATGAAGAAGCTTCTCGTCGCGTCTAAAACTTTTATAAGAAAATACTTTCCAGTTCATCTCTCACTGAAAAATTTATATTTCTATGATTCTTTCTTATATCACGCTATTAAAATAAGTTTGAGAATATTTTTAATTAAAAATCTACATCTAATAATAAGAAGAAAGATTGACTCGATACCTATTAACCTATAAATACTAAAAAGGAGGAACAAATTAGCATTGGGCTCTCTTGCCCGGGGAATGGTCCAAGCGCCTATGACTTGGTCTTTGATGCGTGAATAAAAACCTCAGATAATGCACAAAATATGGAGTTCTGTCAACCGTTTATTAATGTTTTTCCTTTTTTTTTTTTTTTTTATAGAAACCATCTAATATAGGGATGGCAAAAATCCCTCCGTAGGGGACGAGATGCGCCAGGATTTTTTCCCATTCTATGTGTATGAGAATAATTTCATACCCAATTTCTCATTCGGGGAGGGGACGAGGAAATTTTTTTACCCAATTTCTTATTCGGGGAGGGGACGGGGATGAGGTGAAATCCCCATTCCCTACCCATTTCCCCATTTAAATTTTTTAAAATTACTAGTAAATAAATAATAAAATTTAAATTATAAAATTATAAATATTGGTAAAAATAAAAAATATCAAAATATTTATATTATTAAACTTTTAGGCCTAATTAACTAATTAAAGTCCTAAATTTTTATTTAGGACATTAAAAAGAGATTAGAGTAGATTCTAATAGCCAAACATTTTTTTAATTTTAATATTCTTTAAATATTTTAAACTTAAATATATTTTTATTTATTTTTAGATGTTATAATTGCCTACAACGAATCACAATTTTAATATCTAATCTAATCTAATCTAATATTTGCTTTTGATTTATTTCCGATTTAACTATTGTCATTTGTAAAGGGAATAGTCCACATTTATAAAGTGCACACGCCACCATTGAAAAAGTTAATTTTGAATTTAAATTGATTTTATTTGTAACAATTTTGTATTAGACTATTAATTTGTTCATGATAGTTTGTAGTTAAGTTTGTATCCTCAGTATGTTGCGTTACTTACTAATTTAATGTATGTGACTTTTGTAATAGATATTAATGTAAGATATATTTCGAACTTTACTTTTATTTGAATTTTTTATTTTAATATGATTAACTCAAAATCGAAGAAAAAAAATGTATTAGTTATTCGAGGATCGGGGACCCTCGGGGAAGGGGCTGGCCAACTTCGTCCGCCGGACTCGGAATGGGGCGAGACTTTACGAGCGGCCTCCGCGTGCCAAAAATAGGCCGCGGGCACAGCAGCGCCTAAAAATAACCTCCAGAAGGTCGGCGCGCCCAAACCCCCAAATGAAACATGGCCAAAAACAGGTGCGCTATAGCCTTGGGGAGGGGTCGGCCAACTTCGTCCAACTCGGACTCTGAATGGGGCGAGACTTTGCGATCGGCTTCGCGTGCGAAAAAAATAGGCCATGCGGCAAAACCGCACCCAAAAATAACCCCGAATGCTCAGCAAGCCCAAACCCCCAACGGAAAAATGGCCAAAAACGGTGCGCTATAGCCTTGGGGGAGGGCTGGCCAACATCGTCCACGGACTTGGAATGGGGCGAGACTTTGCGAGCGGCTCTCGCGCGCTGCAAAAATAGTCATGCAGGCACACAGGCGCCCAAAAATAACCTCCAGAAGGTCGGCGCGCCCAAACCCCCCAAATGAAACATGGCTAAAAACGGGTGCGCTATAGCCTTGGGAGGAGGGTGGCCAACTTCGTCTCACGGACTCGGAATGGGGCGAGACTTTGCGATCGGCCTCCGCGTGCGAAAAATAGGCCGCGGCAAACCGCACCCAAAAATAACCCCCGAAGGTCGGCGCGCCCAAACCCCCGCGGAAAAATGGCCAAAAACAGGTGCGCTATAGCCTGGGGGAGAAGGCTGGCCAACTTCGTCCGCCGGACTCGGAATGGGGCGAGACATTACGATCGGCCTCTGCGTGCCAAAAATATGCCGCGGACACAGCCGCGCCAAAAACTAACCCCCCGAAGGTCGGCGCGCCCAAACCCCCAGTGGAAAAATGGCCAAAAAACGGGTGCGCTATAGCCTTGGGGGGAGGGGCAGGCCAACTTCGTCCGCCGGACTCGGAATGGGGCGAGACTTTGCAAGCATCCTCCGCGTGTCAAAAATAGACCGCGGGCACAGCCGCGCCCAAAAATAACCCCCCGAAGGTCGGCGCGCCCAAACCCCCAAGCGGAAAAATGGCCAAAAAACGGGTGCGCTCTAGCCTTGGGTGGAGGGGCGGGCCAACTTCGTCTGCCGGACTCGGAATGGGGCGAGACTTTGCGAGTGGCCTCCGCGTGCCAAAAATAGGCCACGGGCACAGCCACCCCCAAAAATAACCACCCGAAGGTCGCCGCGCCCAAACCCCCTAGCGGAAAAATGGCCAAAAAACGGGTGGGCTATAGCCTTGGGGGAAGGGGCTGGCCAACTTCATCCGCCGGACTCGGAATGGGGCGAGACTTTGTGAGCGGCTTCCGTGTGCCAAAAATAGGCCGCGGGCACAGCCGCGCCCAAAAATAACCCCCCGAAGGTCAGCGCGCCCAAACCCCCCAGCGGAAAAATGGCCAAAAAACGGGTGTGCTATAGCCTTGGGGGGAGGGGCTGGCCAACTTCGTCCGCCGGACTGGGAATGGGGCGAGACTTTACGAGCGGCCTCCGCGTGCCAAAAATAGGCCGCGGGCACAGCGGCGCCTAAAAATAACCCCCAGAAGGTCGGCGCGCCCAAACCCCCCAGCGGAAACATGGCCAAAAAACGGGTGCGCTATAGCCTTGGGCGGAGGGGCTGGCCAACTTCGTCCGCCGGACTCGGAAAGGGGCGAGACTTTGCGATCGGCCTCCGCGTGCCAAAAATAGGCCGCGGGCAAAACCGCACCCAAAAATAACCCCCCGAATGTCGGCAAGCCCAAACCCCCCAACGGAAAAATGGCCAAAAAACGTGTGCGCTATAGCCTTGGGGGGAGGGGCTGGCCGACTTCGTCCGCCGGATTTGGAATGGGGCGAGACTTTGCGAGCGGCCTCCGCGTGCCAAAAATAGGCCGCGGGCACAGCTGCGCCCAAAAATAACCTCCCGAAGGTCGGCGCGCCCAAACCCCCCTGCGGAAAAATGGCCAAAAAACGGGTGCGCTATAGCCTTGGGGGGAGGGGCTGGCCAACTTCGTCCGCCGGACTCGGAATGGGGCGAGACTTTACGATCGGCCTCTGCGTGCCAAAAATATGCCGCGGACACAGCCGCGCCAAAATATAACCCCCCGAAGGTCGGCGCGCCCAAACCCCCCTGCGGAAAAATGGCCAAAAAACGGGTGCGCTATAGCCTTGGGGGGAGGGGCTGGCCAACTTCGTCCGCCGGACTCGGAATGGGGCGAGACTTTGCAAGCATCCTCCGCGTGTCAAAAATAGGCCGCGGGCACAGCCGCACCCAAAAATAACCCCCCGAAGGTCGGCGCGCCCAAACCCCCAAGCGGAAAAATGGCCAAAAAACGGGTGCGCTCTAGCCTTGGGTGGAGGGGCTGGCCAACTTCGTCTGCCGGACTCGGAATGGGGCGAGACTTTGCGAACGGCCTCCGCGTGCCAAAAATAGGCTGCGGGCACAGCCACCCCCAAAAATAACCACCCGAAGGCCGCCGCCCCCAAACCCCCCAGCGGAAAAATGGCCAAAAAACGGGTGGGCTATAGCCTTGGGGGGAGGGGCTGGCCAACTTCATCCGCCGGACTCGGAATTGGGCGAGACTTTGTGAGCGGCCTCCGCGTGCAAAAACATAGGCCGCGGGCACAGCCGCGCCCAAAAATAACCTTGAAGGTCAAGCGCGCCCAAACCCCCAGCGGAAAAATGGCCAAAAACGGGTGTGCTATAGCCTTGGGGCGGAGGGCTGGCCAACTTCGTCCACGGACTCGGAATGGGGCGAGACTTTGCGAGCGGCTTCCGCGTGCCAAAAATAGGCCATGGCACAGCCGCGCCAAAAATAACCCCCCGAAGGTCACCGCGCCCAAACCCCCCAGTGGAAAAATGGCCAAAAAACGAGTGGGCTATAGCCTTGGGGGGAGGGGTTGGCCAACTTCGTCCGCCGGACTCGGAATGGGGCGAGACTTTGCGAGTGGCCTCCACGTGCCAAAAATAGGCCGCGGGCATAGCCGCGCCCAAAAATAACACCCCGAAGGTCGCCGCGCCCAAACCCCCCAGCGGAAAAATGGCCAAAAAACGGGTGGGCTATAGCCTTGGGGGGAGGGGCTGGCCGACTTCGTCCGCCGGACTCGGATTGGGGCGAGACTTTGCGAGCGGCCTCCGCATGCCAAAAATAGGCAGCGGGCACAGCCGCGCCCAAAAATAACCCCCCGAATGTCGGCAAGCCCAAACCCCCCAGCGCAAAAATACCCAAAAAATGGGTGCGCTATAGCTTTGGGGGGAGGGGCCGGCCCACTTCGTCCGCCGGACTCGGAATGGGGCGAGACTTTGCGAGTGGCCTCCGCATGCCAAAAATAGGCCGCGGGCACAGCCGCGCCCAAAAATAACCCCCCGAAGGTCGGCGCGCCCAAACCCCCCAGCGGAAAAATGGCCAAAAAACGGGTGGGCTATGGCCTTGGGGGGAGGGGCTGGCCAACTTCGTCCGCCGGACTCGGAATGGGGCGAGACTTTGCGAGCGGCCTCCGCGTGGCAAAAATAGGGCACGGGCACAGCCGCGCCCAAAAATAACCCCCCGAAGGTCGGCGCGCCCAAAACCCCAGCGGAAAAATGGCCAAAAAACGGGTGGGCTATAGCCTTGGGGGGTGGGGCTGGCCAACTTAGTCCGCCGGATTCGGAATGGGGCGAGACTGTACGAGCGGCCTCCGTGTTCCAAAAATAGGCCGCGGGCACAGCCGCGCCCAAAAATAACCCCCCGAAAGTCGGCGCGCCCAAACCCCCCAGCGGAAAAATGGCCAAAAAACGGGTGCGCTATAACCTTGGGGGGAGGGGCTGGCCAACTTCGTCCGCCGGACTCGGAATGGGGTGAGACTTTGCGAGCGGCCTGCGCGTGACAAAAAAAGGCCGTGGGCACAGCCGCGCCCAAAAATAACAGCTCGAAAGTCGGCGCACCCAAACCCCCAGCGGAAAAATGGCCAAAAAACGGGTGGGCTATAGCCTAGGGGGGAGGGGCTTGCCAACTTCGTCCGCCGGACTCGGAATGGGGCGAGACTTTGCGAGTGGCCTCCGCGTGCCAAAAATAGGCCGCGGGCACAGGCGCACCCAAAAATAACCCCCCGAAGGTCGTGGTGCCAAAACACCCTAGCGAAAAAATGGCTAAAAAACGGGTGGGCTATAGCCTTGGTGGGGGGCGCGGGCGAAGTTCATCCGCCGGACTCGGAATGGGGCGAGACTTTGCGAGCGGCCTCGGGGTGCCAAAAATAATCGCCCGAAAGTCGTGGTGCCAAAACCCCCCAGCGGAAAAATGGCCAAAAAGCGGGTGGGCTATAGCCTTGGTGGGGGACGCGGGCGAAGTTCGTCCGCCGGACTCGGAATGAGGCGAGACTTTGTGAGGGGCCTCGGGGTGCAACAAATAAATCGTGGACAAAGCCGCGCCAAAAAATAAGCCCCCGAAGGTCGTGGTGCCAAAACCCCCCATCGGAAAAATGGCCAAAAAACGGGTCGGCTATAGCCTTGGTTGGGGGGCGCGGGCGAAATTCGTCCGCCGGACTCGGAATGGGGCGAGACTTTGTAAGAGGCCTCAGGGTGCCAAAAATAAGCTGCGGGCAAAGCCGCGCCCAAAAATAAGTGCCCGAAGGTCGTGGTGCCAAAACCCCCCAGCGGAAAAATGGCCAAAAAACGGGTCGGCTATAGCCTTGGTGGGGGGCGCGGGCGAAGTTCATCCGCCGGACTCGGGATGGGGCGAGACTTTGCGAGGGGCCTCGGGGTACCAAAAATAAGCCACGGGCAAAGCCGCGCCCAAAAATAAGCGCCCGAAGGTCGGGGTGCCAAAACCCCCCAGCGGAAAAATGGCCAAAAAACGGGTGGGCTATAGCCTTGGTGGGGGGCGCGGTCGAAGTTCGTTTGCCGGACTCGGAATGGGGTGAGACTTTGCGAGGGGCCTTGGGGTGCCAAAAATAACCGCGGGCAAACCTGAGCCAAAAAATAAGCCCCTGAAGGTCGTGGTGCCAAAACCCGCCAGCGGAAAAATGGCCAAAAAACGGGTGGGCTATAGCCTTGGTGGGGGGCGCGGGCGAAGATCGTCCGCCGGACTCGGAATGGGGCGAGACTTTGCGAGGGGCCTTGGGGTGCCAAAAATAAGCCGCCGGCAAAGCCGCGCCCAAAAATAAGTGCCCGAAGGTCGTGGTACCAAAACCCCCCAGCGGAAAAATGGCCAAAAAATGGGTGGGCTATAGCCTTTGTGGGGGGTGCGGACGAAGTTTGTCCGCCGGACTCGGAATGGGGCGAGACTTTGCGAGGGGCCTCGGGGTGCCAAAAATAAGCCGCGGGCAAAACCGCGTCCAAAAATAAGTGCCCGAAGGTCGTGGTACCAAAACCCCCCAGCGGAAAAATGGCCAAAAAACGGGTGGGCTACAGCCTTGGTGGGGGGTGCGGGCGAAGTTCGTCCGCCGGACTCGGAATGGGGCGAGACTTTGCGAGGGGCCTCGGGGTGCCAAAAATAATCCGCGGGCAAAGCCGCTCCCAAAAATAAGCCCCCGATGGTCGTCGTGCCAAAACCCCCTAGCGGAAAAATGGCTAAAAAACGGGTGGGCTATAGCCTTGGTGGGGGGCGCGGGCGAAGTTCGTCCGCCGGACTCGGAATGGGGCGAGCATTTGCGAGGGGCCTCGGGGTGCCAAACATAAGCCGCGGGAAAATCCGCGCCCAAAAATAAGCCCCCGAAGGTCGTGGTGCCAAAACTCCCCAGCGGAAAAATGGCTAAAAAACGGGTGGGCTATAGCCTTGGTGGGGGGCGCGGGCAAAGTTCGTCCGCCGGACTCGGAATGGGGCGAGACTTTGCGAGGGGCCTCGGGGTGCCAAAAATAAGCGCCCGAAGGTCGTGGTGCCAAAACCCGCCAGCGGAAAAATGGCCAAAAAACGGGTGGGCTATAGCCTTGGTGGGGGGCACGGGCGAAGTTCGTCCGCCGGACTCGGAATGGGACGAGACTTTGCGAGGGGCCTCGGGGTGTCAAAAATAATCTGCGGGCAAAGCTGCACCCAAAAATAAGCCCCCGATGGTCGTCGTGCCAAAACCCCCCAGCGGAAAAATGGCTAAAAAACGGGTGGGCTATAGCCTTGGTGGGGGGCGCGGGCGAAGTTCGTCTGCCGGACTCGGAATGGGGAGAGACTTTGCGAGGGGCCTCGGGGTGCCAAACATAAGCCGCGGGCAGAGCCGCGCCCAAAAATAAGCCCCCGAAGGTCGTGGTGCCAAAACTCCCCAGCGGAAAAATGGCTAAAAAACAGGTGGGCTATAGCCTTGGTGGGGGGCGCGGGTGAAGTTCGTCCGGACTCGGACTAATGGGCGAGACTTTGCGAGGGGCCTCGGGGTGCCAAAAATAAGCGCCGAAGGTCGTGGTGCCAAAACTCCCCAGCGGAAAAATGGCTAAAAAACAGGTGGGCTATAGCCTTGGTGGGGGGCGCGGGCGAAGTTCGTCCGCCGGACTCGGAATGGGGCGAGACTTTGCGAGGGATGTCGGGGTCCCATAAATATGCCGCGGCCAAAGCTGCGCCCAAAAATAAGCGCCCGAAGGTCGTGGTGCCAAAACCCCCCAGCGGAAAAATGGCCAAAAAACTGGTGGGCTATAGCCTTGGTGGGAGGCGCGGGCGAAGTTCGTCCGCCGGACTCGGAATGGGGCGAGACTTTGTGAGGGGCCTCGGGGTGCCAAAAATAAGCCACGTACAAAGCCGCGCCCAAAAATAAATGCCCGAAGCTCGGGGTGCCAAAACCCCCCAGCGGAAAAATGGCCAAAAAACGGGTGGGCTATAGCTTTGGTGGGGGGCGCGTACGAAGTTCGTCCGCCGGACTCGGAATGGGGGGAGACTTTGCGAGGGGCCTCGGGGTGCCAAAACTAAGCCGCGGGCAAAGCCACGCCCAAAAATAAATGCCCGAAGGTCGTGGTGCCAAAACCCCCCAGCGGAAAAATGCCCAAAAAACGGGTGGGCTATAGCCTTGATGGGGGGCGCGGGCGAAGTTCGTCTGCCGGACTCGGAATGGGGCGAGACATTGCGAGGGGCCTCGGGGTGCCAAAAATAAGCCGCGGGCAAAGGCGCGCCAAAAAATAAGCGCCCGAAGGTCGTGGTGCCAAAACCCCCCCGCGGATAAATGGCCAAAAAACGGGTGGGCTATAGCCTTGGTGGGGGGCGCGGGCGAAGTTTGTCCGCCGGATTCGGAATGGGGCGAGACTTTGCGAGGGGCCTCGGGGTGCCAAAACAAAGCCTCGGGCAAAGCCACGCCCAGATATAAATGCCCGAAGGTCGTGTTGCCAAAACCCCCCAGCGGAAAAATGGCAAAAAAACGGGTAGGCTATAGCGTTGGTGGTGGGCGCGGGCGAAGTTCTTCCGCCGGACTCGGAATGGGGTGAGACTTTCATGAGGGCCTCGGGTGCCAAATATAAGCCGCAGCAAAGTCGCGACCAAAAATAAGTGCCCGAAGGTCGTGGTGCCAAACCCCCAATGGAAAAATGGCCAAAAACGGGGGCTATAGCCTAAAGTGGGGGTGCGGGGGCGAGTTCGTCCGCCGGACTCGGAATGGGGCGAGACTTTGCGAGGGGCCTCGGGGTGCCAAAAATAATCCGCGGGCAAAGCCGCGCCCAAAAATAAGCCCCCGAAGGTCGTCGTGCCAAAAACCCCCAGCGGCAAAATGGCTAAAAAACGGGTGGGCTATAGCCTTGGTGGGGGGCGCGGGCGAAGTTCGTCCGCCGGAATCGGAATGGGGCGAGACTTTGCGAGGGGCCTCAGGGTGCCAAACATAAGCCGCGGGCAAAGCTGCGCCCAAAAATAAGCCCCCGAAGGTCGTGGTGCCAAAACTCCCCAGCGGAAAAATGGCTAAAAAACGGGTGGGCTATAGCCTTGGTGGGGGGCGCGGGCGAAGTTCGTCCGCCGGACTCGGAATGGGGCGAGACTTTGTGAGGGGCCTCAGGGTGCCAAAAATAAGCGCCCGAAGGTCGTGGTGCCAAAACCTGCCAGCGGAAAAATGGCCAAAAAACGGGTGGGCTATAGCCTTGGTGGGGGGCGCGGACGAAGTTCGTCTGCCGGACTCGGAATGGGGCGAGACTTTGCGAGGGGCCTCGGGGTGCCAAAAACAAGCCGCGGGCAAAGCCGCGCCAAAAAATAAGCGCCCGAAGGTCGTGGTGCCAAAACCCCCCCGCGGAAAAATGGCCAAAAAACGGGTGGGCTATAGCCTTGATGGGGGGCGCGGGCGAAGTTTGTCCGCCGGACTCGGAATGGGGCGAGACTTTGCGAGGGATGTCGGGGTGCCAAAAATATGCCACGGCCAAAGCCGCGCCCAAAAATAAGCGCCCAAAGGTCGTGGTGCCAAAACCCCCCAGCGGAAAAATGGCCAAAAAACGGGTGGGCTATAGCCTTGGTGGGGGGCGCGGGCGAAGTTTGTCCGCCGGACTCGGAATGGGGCGAGACTTTGCGAGGGATGTCGGGGTGCAAAAAATATGCCGTGGCCAAAGCCGCCCCCAAAAATAAGCGCCTGATGGTCGTGGTGCCAAAACCCCCCAGCGGAAAAATGGCCAAAAAACGGGTGGGCTATAGCCTTGGTGGGGGGCGCGGGCGAAGTTCATCCGCTGGACTCGGAATGGGGCGAGACTTTGCGAGGGATGTCGGGGTGCCAAAAATATGCCGCGGCCAAAGCCGCGCCCAAAAATAAGTGCCCGAAGGTCGTGGTGCCAAAACCCCCCAGCGGAAAAATGGCCAAAAAACGGGTGGGATATAGCCTTGATGGGGGGCGCGGACGAAGTTCGTCCGCCGGACTCGGAATGGGGCGAGACTTTGCGAGGGGCCTCGGGGTACCAAAAATAAGCCACGGGCAAAGCCGCGCCCAAAAATAAATGCCCGAAGGTCGTGGTGCCAAAACCCCCCAGCGGAAAAATGGCCAAAAAACGGGTGGGCTATAGCCTTGGTGGGGGGCGCGGACGAAGTTCGTCCGCCGGACTCGGAATGGGGGGAGACTTTGCGAGGGGCCTCGCGGTGCCAAAAATAAGCGGCGGGCAAAGCCACGCCCAAAAATAAGCGCCCGAAGGTCGTGGTGCCAAAACCCCCCAGCGGAAAAATGGCCAAAAAACGGGTGGGATATAGCCTTGATGGGGGGCGCGGACGAAGTTCGTCCACGGACTCCGGAATGGGGCGAGACTTTGCGAGGGGCATCGGGTAAAAAAAATATGCCGCGGCAAAGCCGCGCCCTAAGGTCGTGGTGCCAAAACCCCCCAGCGGAAAAATGGCCAAAGAACGGGTGGGCTATAGCCTTGGTGGGGGGCGCGGGAGAAGTTCGTCCGCCGGACTCAGAATGGGGCGAGACGTTGCGAGGGGCCTCGGGTTGCCAAAAATAAGCCGCGGGCAAAGCCGTGCCAAAAAATAAGCGCCCGAAGGTCATGGTGCCAAAACCCCCCAGCGGAAAAATGCCCAAATAACGGGTGGGCTATAGCCTTGATGGGGGGCGCGGGCGAAGTTCGTCCGCCGGACTCGGAATGGGGCGAGACTTTGCGAGGGGCCTCAGGGTGCCAACAATAATCCACGGGCAAAGCCGCGCCCAAAACTAAGCGCCCGAAGGTCGTGGTGCCAAAACCCCCCAGCGGAAAAATGGCCAAAAAACGGGTAGGCTATAGCCTTGATCGGGGGCGCGGGCGAAGTTCGTCCGCCGGACTCGGAATGGGGCGAGACTTTGCGAGGGGCGTCGGGGTGCCAAAAATATGCCGCGGGCAAAGCCGCGCCGAAAAATAAGTGCCCGAAGGTCGTGGTACAAAAACCCCCCAGCGAAAAAATGGCCAAAAATCGGGTGGGCTATAGCCTTGGTGGGGGGCGCGGGCGATGTTCGTCCGCCGGACTCGGAATGGGGCGAGAGTTTGCGTGGGGCCTCGGGGTGCCAAAAATAAGCCGCTGGCAAAGCCGTACTCAAAAATAAGCCCCCGAAGGTCGTGGTGCCAAAACCCCCCAGCGGAAAAATGGCCAAAAAACGGGTGGGCTATAGCCTTGGTGGGGGGCGCGGGCGAAGTTCGTCTGCCGGACTCGGAATGGGGCGAGACCTTGCGAGGGGCGTCAGGGTGCTAAAAATATGACGCGGGCAAAGCCGTGCCCTAAAACAAGCCCCCGAAGGTCGTGGTGCCAACACCCCCCAGTGGAAAAATGTCCAAAAAACGGGTGGGCTATAGCCTTGGTGGGGGGCGCGGGAGAAGTTCGTCCGCCGGACTCGGTATGGGACGAGACTTTGTGAGGGATCTCGGGGTGCCAAAAATAATCCTCGGACAAAGCCGCGCCCTAAAATAATCCTCCGAAGGTCGTGGTGCCAAAACCCCCCAACGGAAAAATGTCCAAAAAACGGGTGGGCTATAGCCTTGGTGGGGGCCGCGGGCAAAGTTCGTCCGCCCGACTCGGAATGGGGCGAGACTTTGCGAGGGGCCTCGGGGTGCCAAAAATAAGCCGCGGGCAAAGCCGTACCCAAAAATAAGCCCCCGAAGGTCGTGGTGCCAAAACCCCCAATGGAAAAATGGCTAAAAACGGGTGGGCTATAGCCTTGGTGGGGGGCGCGTTAAGAGTTCGTCCGCCGGACTCGGAATGGGGCGAGACTTTGTGAGGGGCCACGGGGTGCCAAAAATAAGCGCCGAAGGTCGTGAAAGCAAAACCCCCCAGCTGAAAAATGGCCAAAAAACGGGTGGGCTATAGCCTTGGTGGGGGGCGCGGGCGAAGTTTGTCCGCCGGATTCGGAATGGGGCGAGACTTTGCGAGGGGCCTCGGGGTGCCAAAACTAAGCCTCGGGCGAAGCCACGCCCAGAAATAAATGCCCGAAGGTCGTGGTGCCAAAACCCCCCAGCGGAAAAATGGCAAAAAAACGGGTGGGCTATAGCCTTGGTGGGGGGCGCGGGCGAAGTTTGTCCGCCGGATTCGGAATGGGGCGAGACTTTGCGAGGGGCCTCGGGGTGCCAAAACTAAGCCGCGGGCAAAGCCACGCCCAAAAATAAATGCCCGAAGGTCGTGGTGCCAAAACCCCCCAGCGGAAAAATGGCAAAAAAACGGGTAGGCTATAGCGTTGGTGGTGGGCGCGGGCGAAGTTCTTCCGCCGGACTCGGAATGGGGTGAGACTTTGCGAGGGGCCTCGGGGTGCCAAATATAAGCCGCAGGCAAAGCCGCGACCAAAAATAAGTGCCCGAAGGTCGTGGTGCCAAAACCCCCCAGCGGAAAAATGGCCAAAAAACGGGGGGGCTATAGCCTTGGTGGGGGGTGCGGGCGAAGTTCGTCCGCCGGACTCGGAATGGGGCGAGACTTTGCGAGGGGCCTCGGGGTGCCAAAAATAATCCGCGGGCAAAGCCGTACCCAAAAATAAGCCCCCGAAGGTCGTCGTGCCAAAACCCCCCAGCGGAAAAATGGCTAAAAAACGGGTGGGCTATAGCCTTGGTGGGGGGCGCGGGCGAAGTTCGTCCGCCGGAATCGGAATGGGGCGAGACTTTGCGAGGGGCCTCAGGGTGCCAAACATAAGCCGCGGGCAAAGCCGCGCCCAAAAATAAGCCCCCGAAGGTCGTGGTGCCAAAACTCCCCAGCGGAAAAATGGCTAAAAAACGGGTGGGCTATAGCCTTGGTGCGGGCGCGAGGCGAGTTCGTCCACGGACTCGGAATGGGGCGAGACTTTGTGAGGGGCCTCGGGGTGCCAAAAATAAGCGCCCGAAGGTCGTGGTGCCAAAACCCGCCAGCGGAAAAATGGCCAAAAAACGGGTGGGCTATAGCCTTGGTGGGGGGCGCGGGCGAAGTTCGTCTGCCGGACTTGGAATGGGGCGAGACTTTGCGAGGGGCCTCGGGGTGCCAAAAATAAGCCGTGGGCAAAGCCGTTCCCAAAAATAAGCCCCCGAAGGTCGTGGTGCGAAAACCGCCCAGCGGAAAAATGGCCAAAAAACGGGTGGGCTATAGCCTTGTTGGGGGGCGCGGGCAAAGTTCGTCCGCTCGACTCGGAATGGGGCGAGACTTTGCGAGGGGCCTCAGGGTGCCAAAAATAAGCCGCGGGCAAAGCCGCACCCAAAAATAAGCCCCCGAAGGTCGTGGTGCCAAAACCCCCCAGCGGAAAAATGGCCAAAAAACGGGATGGCTATAGCCTTGGGGGGAGGGGCTGGCCAACTTCGTCCGCCGGACTCGGAATGGGGCGAGACTTTGCGACCGGCCTCCGCGTGCCAAAAATAGTCCGGGAGAACAGGCGCGCCCAAAAATAACCGCCCGAAGGCCGGGGAGCCAAGTTCGTCCAGCGGAAAAATGGCCAAAAAACGGGTGGGCTATAGCCTTGGGGGGAGGGGCTGGCCGACTTCGTCCGCCGGACCCGGAATGGGGTGAGACTTTACGAGCGGCCTCCGCATGCCAAATATAGTCCGCGGGGACAGCCGCGCCCAAAAATAACCCTCCAAAGGTCGGCGCGCCCAAACCCCCTCGCGGAAAAATGGCCAAAAAACGTGTGGGCTATAGCCTTGGGGGGAGGGGCTGGCCAACTTCGTCCGCCGGACTGGGAATAGGGCGAGACTTTGCGAGCGGCCTCCGCGTGCCAAAAATAGGCCGCAGGCACAGCCGCGCCCAAAAATAACTGCCCAAAGGCCGGGGCGCCAAGTTCGTCCAGCGGAAAAATGGCCAAAAAACGGGTGGGCAATAGCCTTGGGGGGAGGGGCTGGCAACCTTCGTCCGCCGGACTCGGAATGGGGCGAGACTTTGCGAGCGGCCTCCGCTTGCCCAAAATAGGCCGCGGGCACAGCCGCTCCCAAAAATAGCCCCCCGAAGGTCGGCGCGCCCAAACCCCCCAGTGGAAAAATGGCCAAAAAACGGGTGGGCTATAACCTTGGGGGGAGGGGCTGGCCAACTTCGTCCGCCGGACTCGGAATGGGGCGAGATTTTGCGAACGGCCTCCGCGTGACAAAAATAGGCAGTGGGCACAGCCGCGTCCAAAAATCACCGCCCGAAGGCCGGGGCGCCAAGTTCGTCCAGCGGAAAAATGGCCAAAAAACGGGTGGGCTATAGCCTTGGGGGGAGGGGCTGGCCAACTTCGTCCGCCGGACTAGGAATGGGGCGAGACTTAGCGAGCAGCCTCCGCGTGCCAAGAATAGGTCGCGGGCACAGCCGCGCCCTAAAATAGCCCCCCGAAGGTCGGCGCGCCCAAATCCCCCAGCGGAAAAATGGCCAAAAAACGGGTGGGCTATAGCCTTGGGGGGAGGGGCTGGCCAACTTCGTCCGCCGGACTCGGAATGGGGCGAGACTTTGCGAGGGGCCTCGGGGTACCAAAAATAAGCCGCGGGCAAAGCCGCGCCCTAAAATAAGCCCCCGAAGGTCGTGGTGCCAAAACCCGCCAGCGGAAAAATGTCGAAAAACGGGTGGGCTATAGCCTTGGTGGAGGGCGCAGGAGAAGTTCGTCCGCCGGACTCGGAATGGGGCGAGACTTTGTGAGGGATCTCGGGGTGCCAAAAATATGCCTCGGACAAAGCCGCGCCCTAAAATAATCCTCCGAAGGTCGTGGTGCCAAAACCCCCCAGCGGAAAAATGTCCAAAAAACGGGTGGGCTATAGCCTTGGTGGGGGGCGCGGGCAAAGTTCGTCCGCCCGACTCGGAATGGGGCGAGACTTTGCGAGGTGCCTCAGGGTGCCAAAAATAAGCCGCGGGCAAAGCCACACCCAAAAATAAGCCCCCGAAGGTCGTGGTGCCAAAACCCCCCAGCGGAAAAATGGCCAAAAAACGGGTGGGCTATAGCCTGAGTGGGCGCGGGCGGTTCGTCCACTGGACTCGGAATGGGGCGAGACTTTACGAGGGGCCTCGGGTTGCCAAAAATAAGCCGCGGCCAAAGCCGCGCCCAAAAATAAGCGCCGAAGGTCGTGGTGCCAAAACCGCCCAGCGGAAAAATGGCCAAAAAACGGGTGGGCTATAGCCTTGGGGGGAGGGGCTGGCCAACTTCGTCCGCCGGACTCGGAATGGGGCGAGACTTAGCGAGCAGCCTCCGCGTGCCAAGAATAGGTCGCGGGCACAGCCGCGTCCTAAAATAGCCCCCCGAAGGTCGGCGCGCCCAAATCCCCCAGCGGAAAAATGGCCAAAAAACGGGTGGGCTATAGCCTTGGGGGGAGGGGCTGGCCAACTTCGTCCGCCGGACTCGGAATGGGGCGAGACTTTGCGAGGGGCCTCGGGGTACCAAAAATAAGCCGCGGGCAAAGCCGCGCCCTAAAATAAGCCCCCGAAGGTCGTGGTGCCAAAACCCGCCAGCGGAAAAATGTCGAAAAACGGGTGGGCTATAGCCTTGGTGGAGGGCGCAGGAGAAGTTCGTCCGCCGGACTCGGAATGGGGCGAGACTTTGTGAGGGATCTCGGGGTGCCAAAAATACGCCTCGGACAAAGCCGCGCCCTAAAATAATCCTCCGAAGGTCGTGGTGCCAAAACCCCCCAGCGGAAAAATGTCCAAAAAACGGGTGGGCTATAGCCTTGGTGGGGGGCGCGGGCAAAGTTCGTCCGCCCGACTCGGAATGGGGCGAGACTTTGCGAGGGGCCTCAGGGTGCCAAAAATAAGCCGCGGGCAAAGCCACACCCAAAAATAAGCCCCCGAAGGTCGTGGTGCCAAAACCCCCCAGCGGAAAAATGGCCAAAAAACGGGTGGGCTATAGCCTTGGTGGGGGGCGCGGGCGAAGTTCGTCCGCCGGACTCGGAATGGGGCGAGACTTTGCGAGGGGCCTCGGGGTGCCAAAAATAAGCCACGGACAAAGCCGCGCCCAAAAATAAGCCGCCGAAGGTCGTGGTGCCAAAACCCCCCAGCGGAAAAATGGCCAAAAAACGGGTGGGCTATAGCCTTGGGGGGAGGGGCTGGCCAACTTCGTCCGCCGGACTCGGAATGGGGCGAGACTTTGCGAGCGGCCTCCGCGTGCCAAAAATAAGGCACGGGCACAGTCGCGCCCAAAAATAACCCCCCGAAGGTCGGCGCGTCCAAACCCCCTAGCGGAAAAATGGCCAAAAAACGGGATGGCTATAGCCTTGGGGGGAGGGGCTGGCCAACTTCGTCCGCCGGACTCGGAATGGGGGGAGAATTTGCGAGCGTCCTCCGCGTGCCAAAAATAGTCCGCGGGCACAGCCGCGCCCAAAAATAACCCTCCGAAGGTCGGCGCGCCCAAACCCCCCCGCGGAAAAATGGCCAAAAAACGGGTGGGCTATAGCCTTGGGGGGAGGGGCTGGCCAACTTCGTCCGCCGGACTCGGAATGGGGCCTTACTTTGCGAGCGGCCTCCGTGTGCCAAAGATAGGCCACGGGCACAGCCGCGCCCAAAAATAACCCTCCGATGGTCGGCGCGCCCAAACCCCCCGCGGAAAAATGGCCAAAAAACGGGTGGGCTATAGCCTTGGGGGGAGGGGCTGGCCAACTTCGTCCGCCGGACTCGGAATGGGGCGAGACTTTGCGACCGGCCTCCGCGTGCCAAAAATAGTCCGCGGGAACAGGCGCGCCCAAAAATAACCGCCCGAAGGCCGGGGAGCCAAGTTCGTCCAGCGGAAAAATGGCCAAAAAACGGGTGGGCTATAGGCTTGGGGGGAGGGGCTGTCCAACTTCGTCCGCCGGACTCGGAATGGGGTGAGACTTTGCGAGTGGCCTCCGCGTGCCAAATATAGTCCGCGGGCACAGCCGCGCCCAAAAATAACCCTCTGATGGTCGGCGCGCGAAAACCTCCCCGCAGAAAAATGGCCAAAAAACGTGTGGGCTATAGCCTTGGGGGAGGGCTGGCCAACCGTCCGTCTCCGGACTCGGAATGGGGCAAGACTTTGCGAGAGGCCTCCGCGTGCCAAAAATAGGCCGCTGGCACAGCCGCGCCCAAAAATAACCGCCCAAAGGCCGGGGCGACAAGTTCGTCCAGCGGAAAATGGCCAAAAACGGGTGGCCTATAGCCTCGGGAGAGGGCTGGCCAACTTCGTCCGCCGGACTCGGAATGGGGGGAGAATTTGCGAGCGTCCTCCGCGTGCCCAAAATAGTCCATGGGCACAGCCGCGCCCAAAAATAACCCTCTGACGGTCGGCGCGCCCAAACCCCCCCGCGGAAAAATGGCCAAAAAACGGGTGGGCTATAGCCTTGGGGGGAGGGGCTGGCCAACTTCGTCCGCCGGACTCGGAATGGGGCGAGACTTTGCGAGCGGCCTCCGCGTGCCAAAAATAGGCCGCGGGCACAGCCGCGCCCAAAAATAACCCCCCAAATGCCGGGGCGCCAAGTTCGTCCAGCGGAAAAATGGCCAAAAAACGTGTGGGCTATAGCCTTGGGGGGAGGGGCTGGCCAACTTCGTCCGTCGGACTCGGAATGGGGCGAGACTTTGCTACCGGCCTCCGCGTGACAAAAATAGGCCGCGGGCACAGCCGCGCCCAAAAATAACCGCCCGAAGGCCGGGGCGCCAAGTTCGTCCAGCAGAAAAATGGCCAAAAAACGGGTGGGCTATAGCCTTGGGGGGAGGGGCTGGCCGACTTCGTCCGCCGGACTAGGAATGGGGCGAGACTTAGTGAGCGGCCTCCACATGCCAAAAATAGGCCGCGTTCACAGCCGCGCCCAAAAATAGCCCCCTGAAGGTCGGCGCGCCCAAATCCCCCAGCGGAAAAATGGCCAAAAAACAGGTGGGCTATAGCATTGGGGGGAGGGGCTGGCCAACTTCGTCCGTCGGACTCGGAATGGGGCGAGACTTTGGTACCGGCCTCCGCGTGACAAAAATAGGCCGCGGGCACAGCCGCGCCCAAAAATAACCGCCCGAAGGCCGGGGCGCCAAGTTCGTCCAGCAGAAAAATGGCCAAAAAACGGGTGGGCTATAGCCTTGGGGGGAGGGGCTGGCCGACTTCGTCCGCCGGACTAGGAATGGGGCGAGACTTAGCGAGCGGCCTCCGTGAAATGCAAGTTATGCAACCCAAGAGGGGGGGTGAATTGGGATTTTAAATTTTATGCAATACAATTCGCACAACAATTTAATCTACCGCCTTAATCAAATCAAAAACAATAAATTCAATCAAGTACAATATTAAAAGAGTAAGGGAAGAGAAAACGAACACAAGAATTTTTACGTGGTTCGGCTATCCCCGCCTACGTCCACGCCTCCAAGCTCACCCGGCTTGAGGATTTCACTATCCAAGCCTCCCAAGGCTTCAAATGTTTACAATTGACTTCCAAGGTGTCAATGAACCTTTACAACAAGAGATTATATTCCCAATCTCTTCACCCCAAGTGTTTCCCACACTTGTACACTCACAAATTGATGAGAAATGAAATTCACAACAATAAAACTCTCTTTAAGAGTGAATAACAAATTATAGCTCAATGATGATTCAACAAATGATGATTTATGAAATGGAAGCTCAATATATGTTATATGATCTTATATTTTCTTGTGTTCATCTTAAAAATGAAGTTGGAGTTGAGTTTTTATAGTGAAAGCCCGAAAACTAGCCGTTATAGGGAAATTCCAGCACCCAAGCGGCTAGCCGCTTGTTTATCCGGCTCGCCGCTCAGGAACAGTGATATTACCGTTATTTTTGAATTTGCTACAGTAACACTGTTCACTAAAATTACACTTTGGCCCAAACCTTTCTATAATTATATTATGGCCCAAAACGTCAAAAAACTTTGCAAATAGATCCAATTTCAGAACTTCCTAAAAATAATTGTCTTTCCCAAACTTTCTAAAATTATGATATAGCCCCAAAGATTTTATTATTTCGCACAAAGGTCCTTTTCAACATAATACCTATATTTTTCAAAGTTCTTAAAATCTTTCACTTTAGTCCAAAATATTCATAAATTATAGTATGACCCAAAACATTTAAAATATTTGTAAATACGTCCAACTCCGAAATTTAATACTTATTTAAAATCAAAGATTTCAAATCTTAGCATATAAGTCCAAATTACTTAAATTCACAAAATACTTTTCTTTATAAAAACAAAAACTTTTAGTTTATGAAAAGTATTTAATTAAATTAATTTCTTGAGCTTCTCAAATGTAAAATCAAACATCAATTAAATCATACCGGCTTTATAAGAATTTATCGCACTAATTTGTTCGTTGAGCTCTAGACTATTCTTGATGTCGCCGTTGTCCGTTGAGTGTCTTCAATCTTGATTTCACTTGATTCACTTGCATAAATATTATCCTTAAAAAATTAGTGAAAGTGTGAAATACAATATTTATTATTTTTACTTAAGACACATGTTTGTTATCATCAAAATTACATTATGTGTAGCCCTTTAGGCTAACACTCCGCGTGCTAAAAATAGGCCGCGGGCACAGCCGCGCCCAAAAATAGCCCCCCGAAGGTCGGCGAGCCCAAATCCTCCGCGTGCCAAGTTCGTCCGTCAGATTCGAAATGGGACGAGACTTTGCGAGCGCCACCGTGTGCCAAAAATAGTACGCGGGCACAGCCGCGCCCAAAAATAACAGCCCGAAGGCCGGGCCGCCAAGTTCGTCCAGCGGAAAAAGGCCACAAAAACTGGTGGGCTATAGCCTTGGGGGGTGGGGCTGGCCAAGTTCGTCCGCCGGACTCGGAATGGGGCGAGACTTTGCGAGTGGCCTCCGTGTGCCAAAAATAGGCTGTAGACACAGCCGCGCCCAAAAAAAAACTGCACGAAGGCCGGGGCACCAAGTTCGTCCAGCGGAAAGAGGCCACAAAAACGGGTGGGCTATAGCCTTGGTGGGTGGGGCTGGCCAAGTTCGTCCGCCGGACTCGGAATGGGACGAGACTTTGCGAGCGGCGTCCGTGTACCAAAAATAGGCTGCGGGCATAGCCACGCCCAAAAATAACCACCTGAAGGCCGGGGCGCCAAGTTCGTCCAGTGGAAAAAGGCCACAAAAACAGGTGGGCTATAGCCTTGGGGGGTGGGGCTGGCCAAGCTCGTCCGCCGGACTCGGAATGGGGCGAGACTTTGCGAGCGGCTTCCGTGTGCCAAAAATAGGCCGTAGAAAAATCCGCGCCCAAAAATAACCGCACGAAGGCCGTGGCGCCAAGTTCGTCCAGCGGAAAAAGGCCACAAAAACGGGTGGGCTATAGCCTTGGTGGGTGGGGCTGGCCAAGTTCGTCCGCCGGACTCGGAATGCGACGAGACTTTGCGAGCGGTGTCCGTGTGCTAAAAATAGGCTGCGGACACAGCCGCGTCCAAAAATAACCGCCTGAAGGTCGGGGCGCCAAGTTCGTCCAGCGGAAAAAGGCCACAAAAACGGGTGGGCTATAGCCTTGGAGGGTGGGGCTGGCCAAGTTCGTCTGCCGAACTCGGAATGGGGTGAGAGTTTGCGAGCGGCCTCCATGTGTGAAAAATAGGCTGTGGGCACAGCCGCACCCAAAAATAACCGCACGAAGGCCAGGGCGCCAAGTTCGTCCAGCGGAAAAAGGCCACAAAAACGGGTGGGCTATAGCCTTGGTGGGTGGGGCTGGCCTAGTTCGTCCGCTGGACTCGGAATGGGACGAGACTTTGCGAGCGGCATCCGTGTACCAAAAATAGGCTGCGGGCACAGCCGCGCCCAAAAATAACCGCCTGAAGAACGGGGCGCCAAGTTCGTCCAGCGGAAAAAGGCCAGAAAAACAGATGGGCTATAGCCTTGGGGGGTGGGGCTGGCCAAGTTCGTCTGCCGGACTCGGAATGCGACGAGACTTTGCGAGCGGTGTCCGTGTGCTAAAAATAGGCTGCGGACACAGCCGCATCCAAAAATAACCACCTGAAGGCCGGGGCGCCAAGTTCGTCCAGCGGAAAAAGGCCACAAAAACGGGTGGGCTATAGCCTTGGAGGGTGGGGCTGGCCAAGTTCGTCTGCCGAACTCGGAATGGGGTGAGAGTTTGCGAGCGGCCTCCATGTGTGAAAAATAGGCTGCGGGCACAGCCGCACCCAAAAATAACTGCACGAAGGCCGGGGCGCCAAGTTCGTCCAGCGGAAAAAGGCCACAAAAACGGGTGGGGTATAGGCTTGGTGGGTGGGGCTGGCCTAGTTCGTCCGCTGGACTCGGAATGGGACGAGACATTGCGAGCGGCCTCCGTGAGCCAAAAATAGGCTGCGGGCACAGCCGTGGCCAAAAATAACTGCACGAAGGCTAGGGCGCCAAGTTCGTCCAGCGGAACAAGGCCACAAAAACGGGTGGGTATAGCCTTGGGGGGTGTGGCCGGCCAAGTTCGTCCGCCAGACTCGGAATGGGACGAGACTTTGTGAGCGGCTTCCGTGTGAAAAAAATAGGCCGCGGACACAGCCGTACCAAAAAATAACCGCCCGAAGGCCAGGGCGCCAAGTTCATCCAGCTGAAAATGGCCACAAAAACGGGTGGGCTATAGCCTTGGGGGGTGGGGCTGGCCAAGTTCGTCCTTTTTTAGCGGCATCCGTGTGCCAAAAATAGGCCGCGAGATCAGCCGCGCCCAAGAATAACTGCCCGAAGGCCGGGGCGCCTAGTTCGTCCAGCGGAAAAAGGCCACAAAAACGGGTGGGCTATAGCCTTGGGGGGTGGGGCTGGCCAAATTCGTCCGCCGGACTCGGAATGGGGTGAGACTTTGTGAGCGGCCTCCATGTGCGAAAAATAGGCTGCGGGCACAGCCGCGCCCAAAAATTACTGCCCGAAGGCCGGGGCGGCAAGTTCGTCCAACGGAAAAAGGCCACAAAAACGGGTGGGCTATAGCCTTGGTGGGTGGGGCTGGCCTAGTTCGTCCGCTGGACTCGGAATGGGACGAGACTTTGCGAGCGGCATCCGTGTACCAAAAATAGGCTGCGGGCACAGCCGCGCCCAAAAATAACCGCCTGAAGAACGGGGCGCCAAGTTCGTCCAGCGGAAAAAGGCCAGAAAAACAGATGGGCTATAGCCTTGGGGGGTGGGGCTGGCCAAGTTCGTCTGCCGGACTCGGAATGCGACGAGACTTTGCGAGCGGTGTCCGTGTACAAAAAATAGGCTGCGGGCACAGCCGTATCCAAAAATAACAGCCCGAAGGCTGGGGCGCCAGGTTCGTCCAGCGGAAAAAGGGCACAAAAACGGGTGGGCTATAGCCTTGGGCGGTGGGGCTGGCCAAGTTCGTCATTCAGATTCGAAATGGGATGAGACTTTGCGAGCAGCCACCGTGTGCCAAAAATAGTACGCGGGCACAGCCGCGCCCAAAAATAACACCCCGAAGGCTGGGCCGCCAAGTTCGTCCAGCGGAAAAAGGACACAAAAACAGGTGGGCTATAGCCTTGGGCGGTAGGGCTGGCCAAGTTCGTCCGTCAGATTCGAAATGGGACGAGACTTTGCGAGCGGCCACCGTGTGCCAAAAATAGTACGCGGGCACAGCCGCGCCCAAAAATAACGGCCCGAAGGCCGGGCCGCCAAGTTCGTCCAGCGGAAAAAGGCCACAAAAACTGGTGGGCTATAGCCTTGGGGGGTGGGGCTGGCCAAGTTCGTCCGCCGGACTCGGAATGGGGCGAGACTTTGCGAGTGGCCTCTGTGTGCCAAAAATAGGCTGCGGACACAGCCGCGCCCAAAAAAAAAACTGCACGAAGGCCGGGGCGCCAAGTTCGTCCAGCGGAAAAAGGCCACAAAAACGGGTGGGCTATAGCGTTGGGGGGTGGGGCTGGCCAAGTTCGTCCGCCGGACTCGGAATGGGGCGAGACTTTGTTAGCGGCATCCGTGTGCCAAAAATAGGCCGCGGAGACAGCCGCGCCCAAGAATAACCGCCCGAAGGCCGGGGTGCCTAGTTCGTCCAGCGGAAAAAGGCCACAAAAACGGGTGGGCTATAGCCTTGGGGGGTGGGGCTGGCCAAGTTCGTCCGCCGGACTCGGAATGAGGTGAGACTTTGCGAGCGGCCTCCATGGGCGAAAAATAGGCTGCGGGCACAGCCGCGACCAAAAATAACTGCCCGAAGGCAGGGGCGCGAAGTTCGTCCAGCGGAAAAAGACCACAAAAACGGGTGGGCTATAGCCTTGGTGGCTGGGGCTGGCCAAGTTCGTCCGCCGGACTCGAAATGGGACGAGACTTTGTGAGCGGCGTCCGTGTACCAAAAATAGGCTGCGGGCACAGCCGCGCCCAAAAATAACCGCCTGAAGGCCGGGGCGCCAAGTTCGTCCAGCGGAAAAAGGCCACAAAAACAGGTGGGCTATAGCCTTGGGGGGTGTGGCTGGCCAAGTTCGTCCGCCGGACTCGGAACGGGGCGAGACTTTGCGAGCGGCTTCCATGTGCTAAAAATAAGCCGCATACAAAGCCGCGCCCAAAAATAACCGCACGAAGGCCGGGGCGCCAAGTTCGTCCTGCGGAAAAAGGGCACAAAAACGGGTGGGCTATAGCCAGGGGGGTGGCTGCTGGCCAAGTTCGTCCACGGACTCCGTGTGCCAAAATAGGCCATGACATAGCCACACCCAAAAATAACCGCCCGAAGGCCAGGGCGACAAGTTCGTTCAAATGGAAAAAGGGCACAAAAACGTGTGGGCTATAGCCTTGGGCGTTGGGGCTGGCCAAGTTCGTCCTTCGGACTCGGAATGGGGCGAGACTTTGTTAGCGGCATCCGTGTGCCAAAAATAGGCCGCGGGTACAGCCGTGCCCAAGAATAACCACCCGAAGGCCGGGGCGCCTAGTTCGTCCAGCGGAAAAAGGCCACAAAAACGGGTGGGCTATAGCCTTGGGGGCTGGTGCTGGCCAAGTTCGTCCGCCGGACTCGGAATGGGGTGAGACTTTGCGAGCGGCCTCCATGTTCGAAAACTAGGCTGCGGGCACAGCCGCGCCCAAAAATTACCGCCCGAAGGCCGGGGCGGCAAGTTCGTCCAACGGAAAAAGGCCCCAAAAACGGGTGGGCTATAGCCTTGGTAGGTGGGGCTGGCCAAGTTCGTCTGCCGGACTCAGAATGGGGTGAGACTTTGCGAGTGGCCTCCGTGTACAAAAAATAGGCTGCGGGCACAGCCGCGCCCAAAAATAACAGCCCGAAGGCCGGGGCGCCAAGTTCGTCCAGCGGAAAAAGGGCACAAAAACGGGTGGGCTATAGCCTTGGGCGGTGGGGCTTGCCAAGTTCGCCCGTCAGATTTGAAATGGGACGAGACTTTGCGAGCGGCCACCGTGTACCAAAAGTAGTACACGGGCACAGCCGCGCCCAAAAATAACAGCCCGAAGGCCGGGCCGCCAAGTTCGTCCAGCAGAAAAAGGCCACAAAAACTGGTGGGCTATAGCCTTGGGGGGTGGGGCTGGCCAAGTGCGTCTGCTGGACTCGGAATGGGGCGAGACTTTGCGAGTGGCCTCCACGTACCAAAAATAGGCTGCGGACACAGCCGCACCCAAAAAAAACTGCACGAAGGCCGGGGCGCCAAGTTCGTCCAGCGGAAAAAGGCCACAAAAACGGGTGGGCTATAGCGTTGGGGGGTGGGGCTGGCAACGTTCGTCCGCCTAACTCGAATGGGCCGAGACTGTGTTAGCGGCATCCGTGTGCCAAAAGTAGGCCGCGGAGACAGCCGCGCCCAAGAATAACCGCCCGAAGACCGGGGCGCCTAGTTCGTCCAGCGGAAAAAGGCCACAAAAACGGGTGGGCTATAGCCTTGGGGGGTTGGGCTGGCCAAGTTCGCCCGCCGGACTCCGTGTGCCAAAAATAGGCCGCGGACACAGCCGCACCCAAAAATAATCACCCGAAGGCCGGGGCGCCAAGTTCGTCCAGCGGAAAAAGGGCACAAAAACGTGTGGGCTATAGCCTTGGGCGGTGGGGCTGGCCAAGTTCGTCCTTCGGACTCGGAATGGGCCGAGACTTTGTTAGCGGCATCCGTGTGCCAAAAATAGACCGCGGGTGCAGCCGCGCCCAAGAATAACCATCCGAATGTTAACATAAATTATTCTTTATTGATTTTGATGATAACAAACATAATTAAGATTGATTAATCGTTTTAAAAGCTCAACATAATTTTCATCTATTTTGACAAGTTTTATAAAGTATTTTTATAAAGATTTGGAGACAAAATTGATCATCTTGCAAAATAGCTCACTGCGGCAGATTTTGAGAAAACGGCGATCCGACATTTGTAATAAACGGCTCGCCGATTTCAAGCAGAAATGGAGATTAGCCTCTGGACGTAAATGGCACACCGACATGTGTGATAAACGGCTCGCCGATGTTAACCAGTAGCCTCTGGACTTAAACGGCGAACCGATATGTTAATAAACGGCTCGCCGATATCAACCAGATGTGAAGGGCAATCTCTAGACATAAACGTCGAACCGACAAGATCGATAAACGGCTCACCGATATCATCCAGTAGCCTCTGGACAAAAACGGTGATCCGACAATTGTGATAAACGGCTCGCCGATATTACCCAGAAGTGAAGTGTAGCCTCTGGACACAAACGGCGATCCGACATCTAGATAACGGCGATTCGATAATTTGAAAAATCAGCTCAACGGTCATATTGACCAGTCAAACGGCGATCCGATATCTAGATAACGGCGATCCGACAGTGTCAGCGAGCGATCTATAACGGCTAGTTTTCAGCTGCAACTATAAATAAGCTCATTCAAATCCAAAAAAAAGTTGATCACAACACTACCATTGAGCTTATATCTGAGAACACAATCTTCATAGAGCTTTAAACACATTCTCTCTTCATCTATTCACACATTGGGCATTGATTTGTAATCTTAATTATTGTGTGAGAGAAAAATAATTTGTAATCTTTTACTTAGAGTGATTGTAAGTGTTGGGATACACTTGGGTTAAGAGATTGGGGATAATCTCTTGTTGTAAAGGTCCATTGACACCTTGGAAGTCAAGTGTAAGCATTTGAAGCCTTGGAGGCTTGCTTAGTGGAATCCTCAAGCCCGGAAAGCTTGGAGGCGTGGACGTAGGCGAGGTTGGCCGAACCACGTAAAAATCTTGTGTTTGAATCTCTCTTCCCTTATCTTTTTATATTGTGATCATCTTAATTATTATTGCTTTGAATTTGTGTTAAAATTGCATTAAGATTTTCTTTAATATTGAATAATTTTTTAGAATCCCAATTCACCCCCCCTCTTGGGTTGCTTACTTGTATTTTCACGAAGGCCGGGCACCTAGTTCGTCCAGCGGAAAAAGGCCACAAAAATGGGTGGGCTATAGCCTTGGGGGTGGGGCTGGCCAAGTTCGTCCGCCCGGACTCGGAATGGGGTGAGACTTTGCGGCGGCCTCCATGTGCGAAAACTAGGCTGCGGGCACAGCCGCGACCAAAAATAACCGCCCGAAGGCCGGGCGCCAAGTTCGTCCAGCGGAAAAAGGCCACAAAAGCGGGGTGGCTATAAGCGTTGGGGGTGGGGCTGGCAAAGTTCGTCCGCCTGACTCGGAATGGGCCGAGACTTTGTTAGCGGCATCCGTGTGCCAAAAATAGGCCACGGAGACAACCGCGCCCAAGAATAACCGCCCGAAGACCGAGGCGCCTAGTTCGTCCAGCGGAAAAAGGCCAAAAAAACGGGTGGGCTATAGCCTTGGGGGGTGGGGCTGGCCAAGTTCGTCCGCCGGACTCGGAATGGGGTGAGATTTTGCGAGCGGCCTTCATTTGTGAAAAATAGGCTGCGGGAACAGCCGCGCCCAAAAATAACCGCCACCCCGCCGGGCGCCAAGTTCGTCCAGCGGAAAAAGGCCACAAAAACGGGTGGGCTATAGCCTTGGGGAGTGGGGCTGGCCATGTTCGTCCGCCGGATTCCGTGTGCCAAAAATAGGCCACGGACACAGCCGCACCCAAAAATAACCGCCCGAAGGCCGGGGCGCCAAGTTCGTCCAGCGGAAAAAGGGCACAAAAACGTGTGGGCTATAGCCTTGGGCGGTGGGGCTGGCCAAGTTCGTCCTTCGGACTAGGAATGGGGCGAGACTTTGTTAGCGGCATCCGTGTGCCAAAAATAGGCTGCGGGTACAGCCGCACCCAAGAATAACCGCCCGAAGGCCGGGGCGCCTAGTTCGTCCAGCGGAAAAAGGCCACAAAAACGGGTGGGCTATAGCCTTGGGGGGTGGGGCTGGCCAAGTTCGTCCACCGGACGCGGAATGGCTGAGATCAATGCGAGTGGCCTCCGTGTGCCCAAAATAGGCCACGGGCACAGCCGCATACAAAAATAACCGCCCGAAGACCGGGGCGCGAAGTTCGTCCAACGGAAAAAGGCCACAAAAACGGGTGGGCTATAGCCTTGGGGGGTGGGGCTGGCCAAGTTCGTCCGCCAGACTCGGAATAGGGGGAGACTTTGCGAGCGGCCTCCGTGTGCCAAAAATAGGCCGCGGGCACTGCCGCGCCCAAAAATATCCTCCCGAAGGCCGGGGCGCCAAGTTCGTCCAGCGGAAAAAGGCCACAAAAACGGGTGGTCTATAGCCTTGGGGGATGGGGCTGGCCAAGTTCGTCCGCCGGACTCGGAATACGGCGAGACTTTCCGAGTGGCCTCCGTGTGCCAAAAATAGGCCGCGGGCATGGCCGCGCCCAAAAATGACCGCCCGAAGGCTGGGCCGCCATGCTCGTCCAGCGGAAAAAGGCCACAAAAACGGGTGGGCTATAGCCTTGGGGGGTGGGGCTGGCCAAGTTCCTCCGCCGGACTCGGAATGGGACGAGACGTTGCGAGTAGCCCCCGTGTACCAAAAATAGACCGCGGACACAGCCGCGCCCAAAAATAACCGCCCGAAGGCCGGGGCGCCAAGTCGTCCAGAGGAAAAAGGCCACAAAAACGTGTGGGCTATAGCCTTGCGGGGTGGGGCTGGCCAAGTTCGTCCGCCGGACTCGGAATGGGACGAGACTTTACGAACGGCCTCCGTGTGCCAAAAATAGGCCGCGGGTACAGCCGCGCCGAAAAATAACCGCCCGAAGGCCGGGGCGCCAAGTCCGTCCAGCGGAAAAAGTCCACAAAAACGGGTGGGCTATATCCTCGGGGGGTGGGGCTGGCCATGTTCGTCCGCCGGACTCGGAATGGGACGAGACTTGGCGAGCGGCCTCCGTGTGCCAAAACTAGGCCGTGGACACAGCCGCACCCAAAAATAACAGCCCGAAGTCCAGGGGGCCAAGTTCGTCCAGCGGAAAAAGGCCACAAAAACGGGTGGGCTATAGCCTTGCGGGGTGGGGCTGGCCAAGCTCGTCCGCCGGACTCGGAATTGGGCGAGACTTTGGAAGCAGGCTCCGTGTGCCACAAATAAGCCACAGGATCAGCCGCGCCCATAAATAACCCCGCGAAGGCCGGGGCGCCAAGTTCTTCTAGCGGAAAAAGGCCAAAAAAATGGGTGGGCTATAGCCTTGCGGGGTGGGGCTGGCCAAGTTCGTCCGCCGGGCTCGGAATGGGGGGAGACTTTGCGAGCGGCCTCCGTGTGCCAAAACTAGGCCGTTGGCACAGCCGCTCCCAAAAATAACCACCCGAAGGCCGGGGCGCCAAGTCCGTCCAGCGGAAAAAGGCCACAAAAACGGTTGTGCTATAGCTTCTGGGGTTGGGGCTGGCCAAGTTCGTCCGCCGGACTCGGAATGGGACGAGACTTTTTGAGCGGCCTCCGTGTGCCAAAAATAGACCGAGGTACAGCCGTGCCAAAAAATAACCGCCCGAAGGCCGGGGCGCCAAGTCCGTCCAGCGGAAAAAGTCCACAAAAACCGGTGGGCTATATCCTCGGGGGGTAGGGCTGGCCAAGTTCGTCCGCCGGACTCGGAATGCGACGAGACTTTGGGAGCGGCATCCGTATGCCAAAAATATGCCGCCGGCACAGCCGTGCCCAAAAATAACCGCCCAAAGGCCGGGGCGCCAAGTTCGTCTAGCGGAAAAAGGCCAAAAAAGCGGGTGGGCTATAGCCTTGGGGGGTGGGGCTGGCCAAGTTCGTCCGCCGGGCTCGGAATGGGGGGAGACTTTGCGAGCGGCCTCCGTGTGCCAAAACTAGGCTGCGGGCACAGCCGCTCCCAAAAATAACCCCCCGAAGGCCGGGGTGCCGAGTCCGTCCAGCGGAAAAAGGCCACAAAAACGGGTGTGCTATAGCCTCTGGGGTTGAGGCTGGCGAAGTTCGTCCGCCGGACTCGGAATGAGGCGAGACTTTGCGAGCAGCCTCCGTGTGCCAAAAATAGGCCGTGGCCACCGCTGTGCCCAAAAATAACCGCCCGAAGGCCGGGGCGCCAAGTTCGTCCAGCGGAAAAAGGGCACAAAAACGGGTGGGCTATAGCCTTGGGGGGTGGTGCAGGCCAAGTTCGTCCGCCGGACTCGGAATGGGACGAGACTTTGCAAGTGGCCTCCGTGTGCCAAAAATAGGGCGCGGTCATAGCCGCGCCCAAAAATAACAGCCCAAAGGCCGGGGCGCCAAGTCCGTCCAGCGGAAAAAGGCCACAAAAACGGGTGGGCTATAGCCTCGGGGGGTGGGGCTGGCCAAGTTCGTCCGCCGGACTCGGAATGGGGCGAGACTTGCGAGTGGCCTCCATGTACCAAAAATAGGCCGTGGACACAGCCGCGCCCAAAAATAACAGCCCGAACGCCGGGGCGCCAAGTTCGTCCAGGGGAAAAAGGCCGCAAAAAAGGGTGGGCTATAGCCTTGGGGGGTGGGGCTGGCCAAGTTCGTCCGCCGGACTCGGAATGGGACGAGACTTTTTGAGCGGCCTCTGTGTGCCAAAAATAGACCGCGGGTACAGCCGTGCCGAAAAATAACCGCCCGAAGGCCGGGGCGCCAAGTCCGTCCAGCGGAAAAAGTCCACAAAAACCGGTGGGCTATATCCTCGGGGGGTAGGGCTGGCCAAATTCGTCCGCCGGACTCGGAATGGGACGAGACTTTGCGACCAGCATCCGTATGCCAAAAATATGCCGCCGGCACAGCCGTGCCCAAAAATAACCTCCCAAAGGCCGGGGCGCCAAGTTCAACCAGGAGAAAAAGGCCACAAAAACGGGTGGGCTATAGCCTTGGGGGTTGTGGATGGCCAAGTTCTTCCGCCGGACTCGGAATGGGCCGAGACTTTGCGAGCGGCCTCCGTCTGCCAAAAATAGGCCGCGGACACAGCCGCGACCAAAAACAACAGCCCGAAGGCCGCGGCGCCAAGTTCGTCCAGCGGAAAAAGGCAACAAAAATGGGTGGGCTATAGCCTTGGGGGGTGGGCTGGCCAAGTTCGTCCGCCGGACTCGGAATGGGACGAGACTTTGCGAGCGGCCTCCGTGTGCCAAAAATACGGCGTGGACACAGCCACACCCAAAATTAACCGCCCAAAGGCCGGGGCGCCTAGTTCGTCCAGCGGAAAAAGGCCACAAAAATGGGTGGGCTATAGCCTTGGGGCGTGAGGCTGGCCAAGTTCGTCCGCCGGACACGGAATGGGATGAGACTTTGCGAGTGGCGTCCATGTGCCAAAAATAGGCCGCGGGCACAGCCGCACCAAAAATAACCGCCCGAAGGCCAGGGCGCCAAGTTCGACCAGCGGAAAAAGGCCACAAAAACGGGTGGGCTATAGCCCTGGGGGGTGGGGCTGGCCAAGTTTGTCCGCCGGGCTCGGAATGGGGCGACACTTTGCGAGCGGCCTCCGTGTGCAAAAATAGGCCGCGGTCACAGCCGCGCCCAAAAACAACCGCCCGAAGGCCAGGGCGCCAAGTTCGTCCAGTGGAAAAAGGCCACAAAAACGGGCGGGCTATAGCCTTGGGGGGTGGGGCTGGCCAAGTTCGTCCGCCGGGCTCGGAATCGGACGAGACTTTGCGAGCGGCCTCCATGTGCCAAAAATAGGCTGCGGGCACAGCCGCGCCCAAAAATAACCGTCCGAAGTCCGGGGCGCCAAGTTTGTCCAGCGGAAAAAGGCCACAAAAACGGGTGGGCTATAGGCTTGGGGGGTGGGGCTGGCCAAGTTAGTCTGCCGGGCTCGGAATGGGGGGAGACTTTGGGAGCGGCCTCCGTGTGCCGAAACTAGGCCGCGGGCACAGCCGTGCCAAAAAATAACCGCCGAAAGGCCGGGGCGCTAAGTTCGCCCAGCGGAAAAAGGCCAAAAAAACGGGTGGGCTATAGCCTTGGGGGGTGGGGCTGGCCAAGTTCGTCTGCCGGGCTCGGAATGGGGGGAGAGTTTGCGAGCGGCCTCCGTGTGCCAAAACTAGGCCGCGGGCACAGCCGCTCCCAAAAATAACCCCCCGAAGGCCGGGGTGCCAAGTCCGTCCAGCGGAAAAAGGCCACAAAAACGGGTGTGCTAAAGCCTCTGGGGTTGGGGCTGCCGAAGTTCGTCCGCCGGACTCGGAATTGGGCGACACTTTGCGAGCGGCCACCGTGTGCGAAAAATAGGCCGCGGGCACAGCCGTGCCTAAAAATAACTGCCCGAATGCCGGGGCGCCAAGTTCATCCAGCGGAAAAAGGCCACAAAAACGGGTGGGCTATAGCCTTGGGGGGTGTGGCTGCCCAAGTTCGTCTGCCGGACTCGGAATAGGACGAGACTTTGCGATCGGCCTCCGTGTACAAAAAATAACCACGGGCACAGCCGTGCCCAAAAATTACCGCCCGAAGGCCGGGGCGCCAAGTTCGTCCAGCGGAAAAATGGCCAAAAAATGGGTGGGCTATAGCCTTGGGGGGCGGGGCTGGCCAACTTCGTCCGCCGGACTCGGAATGGGGCGAGACTTTGCGAGCGGCCTCCGCGTGCCGAAAATAGGCCACGGCCACAGCCGCATCCAAAAATAACCCCCCGAAGGTCGGCGCGCCCAAACCCCCAGCGGAAAAATGACCAAAAAACGGGTGGGCTATAGCCTTGGGGGGAGGGGCGGGCCAACTTCGTTCGCCGGACTCGGAATGGGGCGAGACTTTGCGAGCGGCCTCCGCGTGCCAAAAATAGGCCGCGGGTAGAGCCGCGCCCAAAAATAACTGCCCGAAGGCCGGGGCGCCAAGTTCGTCCAGCGGAAAAATGGCCAATAAACGGGTGGGCTATAGCCTTGGGGGGAGGGGCTGGCCAACTTCGTCCGCCGGACTCGGAATGGGTCGAGACTTTGCGAGCGGCCTCCGCATGCCAAAAATTACCCGCGGGCACAGCCGTGCCCAAAAATAACCCCCCGAAGGTCGGCGCGCCCAAACCCCCCAGCGGAAAAATGGCCAAAAAACGGGTGGGCTATAGCCTTGGGGGGAGGGGCTGGCCAACTTCGTCCGCCGGACTCGGAATGGGGCGAGACTTTGCGAGCGGCCTCCGCGCGCTAAAAATAGGCCATGGACACAGCCGCGCCCAAAAATAACCGCCCGAGGGGCGGGGCGCCAAGTTCGTCCACCGGAAAAATGGCCAAAAAACGGGTGGGCTATAGCCTTGGGGGGAGGGGCTGGCCAACTTCGTCCGCCGGACTCGGAATGGGGTGAGACTTTGCGAGCGGCCTCCGCGTGCCAAAAATAGGCCGCGGACACAGCCGCAACCAAAAATAACCCCCCGAAGGTCGGCGCGCCCAAACCCCCCAGCGGAAAAATGGCCAAAAAACGGGTGGGCTATAGCCTTGGGGGGAGGGGCTGGCCGACTTCGTCCGCCGGACTCGGAATGGGCCGAGACTTTGCGAGCGGCCTCCGCGTGCCAAAATGAGGCCGCGGGCACAGCCGCGCCCAAAAATAACCTCCCGAAGGCCGGGGCGTCAAGTTCGTCCAGCGGAATAATGGCCAAAAAACGGGGTGGGCTATAGCCTTGGGGGGAGGGGCTGGCCAACTTCGTCCGCCGGACTCGGAATGGGGCGAGACTTTGCGAGCGGCCTCCGCGTGCCAAAAATAGGCTGCGTGCACAGCCGTGCCCAAAAATAACCGCCCAAAGGCCGGGGCGCCATGTTCGTCCAGCGGAAAATCGGCCAAAAAATGGGTGGGCTATAGCCTTGGTGGGAGGTGCTGGCCAACTTCGACCACCGGACTCGGAATGGGGCGAGACATTGCGAGCGGCCTCCGCGTGCTAAAAATAGGCCGCGGGCACAGCTGCGCCCAAAAATAACCCCCCGAAGATCGGCGCGCCCAAACCCCCTAGCGGAAAAATGGCCAAAAAACGGGTGGGCTATAGCCATGGGGGGAGGGGCTGGCCAACTTCGTCCGCCGGACTCGGAATGGAAGGAGACGTTGCGAGCGGCGTCCGCGTGCCAAAAATAGGCCGCGGGCAAAACTGCGGCAAAAAATAAACCCCCGAAGGCCAGGGCGCCAAGTTCGTCCAGCGGAAAACTGGCCAAAAGCGGGTGGGCTCAGCCTTGGGGGGAGGGCTGGCCAACACCGTCCGCCGGACTCGGAATGGGGCGAGACATTGCGGCGGCCTCCGCGTGCCAAAAATAGGCCGCGAGGCACAGCTGCGCAAAAATAACCACCCGAAGGTCGGCGCGCCCAAACCCCCCAGCGGAAAAATGGCCAAAAAACGGGTGGGCTATAGCCTTGGGGGAGGGGCTGGCCAACTTTGTCCGCCGGACTCGGAATGGAACGAGACGTTGCGAGCGTCCTCCGCGTGCCAAAAATAGGCCGTGGGCAAAACTGCAGAAAAAAATAAGCCCCCGAAGGCCAAGGCCCCAAGTTCGTCCAGCGGAAAAATGGCCAAAAAACGGCTGGGCTATAGCGTTGGTGGGAGGGGCTGGCCAACTTCGTCCGCCGGACTCGGAATGGGGCGAGACTTTGGGAGCGGCCTCCGCGTGCCAAAAATAGGCCGCGGGCAGGGCCGTGCCCAAAAATAACCCCCCGAAGGTCGGCGCGCCCAAATCCCCCAGCGGAAAAATGGCCAAAAAACGGGTGGGCTATAGCCTTGGGGGGAGGGGCTGGCCAACTTCGTCCGCCAGACTCGGAATGGAAGGAGACGTTGCGAGCGGCGTCCGCGTGCCAAAAATAGGCCGCGGGCAAAACTGCGGCAAAAAATAAACCCCCGAAGGCCAGGGCGCCAAGTTCGTCCAGCGGAAAAATGGCCAAAAAACGGGTGGGCTACAGCCTTGGGGGGAGGGGCTGGCCGACTTCGTCCGCCGGACTCGGAATGGGGCGAGACTTTACGAGCGGCCTCCGCGTGCCAAAAATAGGCTACGTACACAGCCGCGCCCAAAAATAACCGCCCAAAGGCCGGGGCGCCATGTTCGTCCAGCGGAAAAACGGCCAAAAAACGGGTGGGCTATAGCCTTGGTGGGAGGGGCTGGCCAACTTCGTCCGCCGGACTCGGAATGGGGCGAGACATTGCGAGCGGCCTCCGCGTGCCAAAAATAGGCCGCGGGCACAGCTGCGCCCAAAAATAACCACCCGAAGGTCGGCGCGCCCAAACCCCCCAGCGGAAAAATGGCCAAAAAACGGGTGGGCTATAGCCTTGGGGGAGGGGCTGGCCAACTTTGTCCGCCGGACTCGGAATGGAACGAGACGTTGCGAGCGGCCTCCGCGTGCCAAAAATAGGCCGTGGGCAAAACTGCAGCAAAAAATAAGCCCCCGAAGGCCAAGGCCCCAAGTTCGTCCAGCGGAAAAATGGCCAAAAAACGGCTGGGCTATAGCGTTGGTGGGAGGGGCTGGCCAACTTCGTCCGCCGGACTCGGAATGGGGCGAGACTTTGCGAGCGGCCTCGGCATGCCAAAAATAGGCCGCGGCCACAGCCGCGACCGAAAATAACCGCCCGAAGGTCGGCGCGCCGAAACCCCCCAGCGAAAAAATGGCCAAAAAACGGGTGGGCTATAGCCTTGGGGGGAGGGGCTGGCCGACTTCGTCCGCCGGACTCGGAATGAACCGAGACTTTGCGAGCGGCCTCCGCGTGCCAAAAATAGGCCGCGGGCACAGCCGTACCCAAAAATAACCGCCCGAAGGCCGCGGCGCCAAGTTCGTCCAGCGGAAAAATGGCCAAAAAACGGGTGGGCTATAGCCTTGGGGGGAGGAGCTGGCCCACTTCGTCCGCCGGACTTGGAATGGGGCGAAACTTTGCGAGCAGCCTCCGCGTGCCAAAAATAGACCGCGGGCACAGCCACGCCCAAAAATAACCGGCCGAAGGCCGGGGCGCCAAGTTCGTCCAGTGGAAAAATGGCCAAAAAACGGGTGGGCTATAGCCTTGGGGGGAGGGGCTGGCCAACTTCGTCCGCCGGACTCGGAATGGGGCGAGACTTTGCGATCGGCCTCCGCCAGCCAAAAATCGGCCGCGGGCAAAGCCGCGCCCAAAAATAACCCCCCGAAGGTTGGCGCGCCCAAACCCCCCAGCGGAAATATGGCCAAAAAACGGGTGGGCTATAGCCTTGGGGGGAGGGGCTGGCCAACTTCGTCCGCCGGACTCGGAATGGGGCGAGACTTTGCGAGCGGCCTCTGCGTACCAAAAATAGGCCGCGGGCACAGCCGCGCCCAAAAATAACCCCCCGAAGGTCGGCGCGCCCAAACCCCCCAGCGGAAAAATACCCAAAAAACGGGTGGGCTATAGCCTTGGTGGGAGGGGCTGGCCAACTTTGTCCGCCGGACTCGGAATGGGGCTAGACTTTGTGAGCGGCCTCCTCGTGCCAAAAATAGGCCGCGGGCACAGCCGCGCCCACAAATAACCACCCGAAGGCCGGGGAGCCAAGTTCGTCCAGCGGAAAAATGGCCAAAAAACGGGTGGGCTATAGCCTTGGGGGGAGGGGCTGGCCAACGTCGTCCGCCGGACTCGGAATGGGGCTAGACTTTGTGAGCGGCCTCCGCGTGCCAAAAATACCCCGCGGGCACAGCCGCGCCCATAAATAACCACCAGAAGGCCGGGGAGCCAAGTTCGTCTAGCGGAAAAATGGCCAAAAAACGGGTGGGCTATAGCCTTGGGGGGAGGGGCTGGCCGACTTCGTCCGCCGGACTCGGAATGGGGCGAGACATTGTGAGCGGCCTCTGCGTGCCAAAAATAGGCCGCGGGCACAGCCGCGCCCAAAAATAACCCCCCGAAGGCCGGCACGCCCAAACCCCCCAGCGGAAAAATGGCCAAAAAACGGGTGGGCTATAGCCTTGGGGGGAGGGGCTGGCCAACTTCGTCCGCCGGACTCGGAATGGGGCGAGACTTTGTGAGCGGCCTCCGCGTGCTAAAAATAGACCGCGGGCACAGCCGCGCCCAAAAATAACCACCCGAAGGCCGGGGCGCCAAGTTCGTCCAGCGGAAAAATTGCCAAAAAACGGGTGGGCTATAGCCTTGGGGGGAGGGGCTGGCCAACTTCGTCCGCCGGACTCGGAATGGGGTGAGAATATGCGAGCGGCTTCCACGTGCCAAAAATAGGCCGCGGGGACAGCCGCGCCCAAAAATAACCCCCCGAAGGTCGGCGCGCCCAAACCCCCCAGCGGAAAAATGGCCAAAAAACGGGTGGGCTATAGCGTTGGTGGGAGGGGCTGGCCAACTTCGTCCGCCGGACTCGGAATGGGGCGAGACATTGCGAGCGGCCTCCACGTGCCAAAAATAGGACGCGGGCACAGACAAGCCCAAAAATAATTCCCCGAAGGTGGGCGTGCCCAAACCCCCCGACGGAAAAATGGCGAAAAAACGGGTGGGCTATAGCCTTGGGGGGAGGGGCTGGCCAACTTCGTCCGCCGGACTCGGAATGGGACGAGACTATGCGAGCGGCCTCCGCGTGCCAAAAATTGGCCGCGGGCACAGCCGCGTCCAAAAATAACCCCCCGAAGGTCGGCGCGCCCAAACCCCCCAGGGGAAAAATGGCCAAAAAACGGGTGGGCTATAGCCTTGGGGGGAGGGGCTGGCGAACATCGTCCGCCGGACTGGGAATGGGTCGAGACTTTGCTAACGGCCTCCGCGTGCGAAAAATAGGCCACGGGTACAGCCGCGCCCATAAATAACCGCCCGAAGGCCGGGTCGCCAAGTTCGCCCAGCGGAAAAATGGCCAAAAAACGGGTGGGCTATAGCCTTGGGGGGAGGGGCTGGCCAACCTCGTCCGCCGGACTCGGAATGGGGCGACACTTTGCGAGCGGCCTCCGCGTGCCAAAAATAAGCCGCGGGCACAGCCGCGCCCAAAAATAACCCCCCGAAGGTCGGCACGCCCAAACCCCCCAGCGGAAAAATGGCCAAAAAACGGGTGGGCTATAGCCTTGGGGGAAGGGGCTGGCCAAATTCGTCCGCCGGACTCGGAATGGGGTGAGACTTTGCGAGCGGTCTCTTCGTGCCAAAAATAGGCCGCGGACACATCCGTGCCCAAAAATAACCTCCCGAAGGGCGGGGCGCCAAGTTCGTCCAGCGGAAAAAGGCCACAAAAACGCGTGGGCTATAGCCTTGGGGGGTGGGGCTGGCCGACTTCGTCCGCCAGACTCGGAATGGCACGAGACTTTGCGAGGCGTCTTCGTGTGGTAAAAATATGGCGGGGGCACAGCCGCGCCCAAAAATACCCGCCCGAAGGCCGGGCCGCCAAGTTCGTCCAGCGGAAAAAGGCCACAAAAACGGGTGGGCTATAGCCTAGGGGGGTGGGGCTGCCCAACTTCGTCCGCCGGACTCGGAATGGCGCGAGACTTTGCGAGGCGCCTCCGTGTGCCAAAAATAGGCCGTGGGCACAGCCGCGCCCAAAAATACCCACCCGAAGGCCGGGGCGCCAAGTTCGTACAGCGGAAAAAGACCACAAAAACGGGTGGGCTATAGCCTTGGGGGGTGGGGCTGGCCGAATTCGTCCGCCGGGCTCAGAATGGCGCGATACTTTGCAAGGCGCCTCCGTGTGCCAAAAATAGGCCGCGGTCACAGCCGCGCCCAAAAATAACCGCCCGAAGGCCGGGGCGCCAAGTTCCCCCAGCGGAAAAAGGCCACAAAAACGGGTGGGCTATATCCTTGGGGTGTGGGGCTGGCCCACTTCGTCCGCCGGACTTGGAATGGCGCGAGACTTTGCGAGGCGCCTCCGTGTGCAAAAAATAGGCCGCGGGCACAGCCGCGCCCAAAAATACCCGCCCGAAGGCCGGGGCGCCAAGTTCGTCAAGCGGAAAAAGGCAACAAAAACGGGTGGGCTATAGTCTTGGGGGGTGGGGCTGGCCAACTTCGTCCGTCCGACTCGGAATGGCGCGAGATTTTGCGAGGCGCCTCCATGTGCCAAAAATAGTCTGCAGGCACAGCCGCGCCCAAAAATACCCGCCCGAAGGCCGGGGCGCCAATTTCGTCCAGCGGACAAAGGCCACAAAAACGGGTGGGCTATAGCCTTGGGGGGTGGGGCTGGCCGAATTCGTCCGCCGGACTCAGAATGGCGCGATACTTTGCGAGGCGCCTCCGTGTACCAAAAATAGGCCGCGGTCACAGCCGCGCCCAAAAATACCCGACCGAAGGCCGGGGCGCCAAGTTCGCCCAGCGGAAAAAGGCCACAAAAACGGGTGGGCTATAGCCTTGGGGGGTGGGGCTGGCCCACTTTGTCCGCCGGACTCGGAATGGCGCGAGACTTTGCGTGGAGCCTCCGTGTGCCAAAAATAGGCCGTGGGCATAGCCGCGCCCAAAAATACCCGCCCGAAGGCCGGGGCGCCAAATTCGTCCAGCGGAAAAAGGCCACACAACGGGTGGGCTATAGCCTTGGGGGGTGTGGCTTGCCAACTTCGTCCGCCGGACTCGGAATGGCGCGAGACATTGCGAGGCGCCTCCGTGTGCCAAAAATAAGCCACGGACACAGCCGCGCCCAAAAATACCAGCCCGAAGGCCGGGGCGGCAAGTTCGTCCAGCGGAAAAAGGCCACAAAAACGGGTAGGCTATAGCCTTGGTGGTTGGGGCTGGCCAACTTCGTACGCCGGACTGGGAATGGCGCGAGACTTTCCGAGGCGCCTCCGTGTGCCAAAAATAGGCCACGGGCATACACGCGCCCAAAAATACCGGCCCGAAGGCCGGGGCGCCAAGTTCGTAAAGCGGAAAAAGGCCATAAAAACGGGTGGGCTATAGCCTTCGGGGGTGGGGCTGGCCAACTTCGTCCGCCGGACTCGGAATGGAGCGAGACTTTGGGAGGCGCCTCCGTGTGCCAAAAATAGGCGGTGAGCACAGCCGCGCCATAAAATACCCGCCCGAAGGCCGGGGCGCCAGGTTCGTCCAGCGGAAAAAGGCCACAAAAACTGGTGGGCTATAGCCTTGGGGGGTGGGGCTGGCCAACTTCGACCGCAGGACTCGGAATAGCGCGAGACTTTGCGAGGCACCTCCGTGTGCCAAAAATGGGCCGCGGGCACAGCCGAGCCAAAAAATACCCGCCCGAAGGCCGGGGCGCCAAGTTCGTCCAGCGGAAAAAGGCCACAAAAACGGGTAGGCTATAGCCTTGGGGGTTGGGGCTGGCCAACTTCGTACGCCGGACTGGGAATGGCGCGAGACTTTCCGAGGCGCCTCCGTGTGCCAAAAATAGGCCACGGGCATACACGCGCCCAAAAATACCGGCCCGAAGGCCGGGGCGCCAAGTTCGTAAAGCGGAAAAAGGCCACAAAAACGGGTGGGCTATAGCCTTGGGGGGTGGGGCTGGCCCACTTCGTCCGCCAGACTCGGAATGGCGCGAGACTTTGCGAGGCGCCTCCGTGTGCCAAAAAAAGGGCGCGGGCACAGCCACGCCCAAAAATACCCGCCCAAAGGCCGGGGCGCCAAGTTCGTCCAGCGGAAAAAGGCCATAAAAACGGGTGGGCTATAGCCTTCGGGGGTGGGGCTTGCCAACTTCGTCCGCCGGACTCGGAATGGAGCGAGACTTTGGGAGGCGTCTCCGTGGGCCAAAAATAGGCCGTGAGCACAGCCGTGCCATAAAATACCCGCCCGAAGGCCGGGTCGCCAAGTTCGTCCAGCGGAAAAAGGCCACAAAAACGGGTGGGCTATAGCCTTGGGGGGTGGGGCTGGCCAACTTCGTCCGCCGGACTCGGAATGGCGCGAGACTTTACGAGGCGCCTCCGTGTGCCAAAAATAGGGCACGGGCATAGCCGCGCCCAAAAATACCCGCCCGAAGGCCGGGGCGCCAAGTTCGTAAAGCGGAAAAAGGCCACAAAAACGGGTGGGCTATAGCCTTGGTGGGTGCGGCTGGCCCACTTCGTCCGCCAGACTCGGAATGGCGCGAGACTTTGCGAGGCGCCTTCGTGTGCCAAAAATAGGGCGCGGGCACAGCCACGCCCAAAAATACCCGGCCAAAGGCCGGGGCGCCAAGTTCGTCCAGCGGAAAAAGGCCATAAAAACGGGTGGGCTATAGCCTTCGGGGGTGGGGCTGGCCAACTTCGTCCGCCGGACTCGGAATGGAGCGAGACTTTGGGAGGCGACTCCGTGTGCCAAAAATAGGCCGTGAGCACAGTCGCGCCCATAAAAACCCGCCCGAAGGCCGGGGCGCCAAGTTCGTCCAGCGGAAAAAGGCCACAAAAACGGGTGGGCTATAGCCTTGGGGGGTGGGGCTGGCCAACTTCGACCGCAGGACTCGGAATGCCGCGAGACTTTGCGAGGCGCCTCCGTGTGCCAAAAATGGGCCGCGGGCACAGCCGAGCCAAAAAATACCCGCCCGAAGGCCGGGGCGCCAAGTTCGTCCAGCGGAAAAAGGCCACAAAAACGGGTGGGCTATAGCCTTGGGGGGTGGGGCTGGCCCACTTCGTCCGCCGGACTGGGAATGGCGTGAGACTTTGCGAGGGGCCTCCGTGTACCAAAAATAGGCCGCGGGAACAGCCACGCCCAAAAATAACCGCCCGAAGGCCGGGCGACAAGTTCGTCCAGCGGAAAAAGGCCACATAAGCGGGTGGGCTATAGCCTTGGGGGGTGGGGATGGCCAACTTCGTCCGCCGGACTCGGAATGGAGCGAGACTTTGCGAGGGCCCTCCGTGTACCAAAAATAGGCAGCGGACATAGCCGCACCAAAAAATAACCGCCCGAAGGCCGGGGCGCCAAGTTCGTCCAGCGGAAAAAGGCCACAAAAACGGGTGGGCTATTGGCTTGGGAGGTGGGGATGGCCAACTTCGTCCGCCGGACTCGGAATGGCACGAGACTTTGCGAGGGCCCTCGGTGTGCCAAAAATAGGCCGTGGAGACAGCCGCGCCCAAAAATAACCGCTCGAAGGCTGGGGAGCCAAGTTCGTCCAGCGGAAAAAGGCCACAAAAACGGGTGGGGTATAGCGTTGGGGGGTGGGGCTGGCCCACTTCGTCCGCCGGACTCGGAATGGTGTAAGACTTTGCGAGCGGCCTCCGCGTGCTAAAAATAGGCCGCGGGCACAGCTGTCCCCAAAAATAACAGCCCGAAGGCCGGGGCGCCAAGTTCGTCCAGTGGAAAAATGGCCAAAAAACGGGTGGGCTGTAGCCTTGGAGGGAGGGGCTGGCCAACTTCGTCCGCCGGACTCGGAATGGGGCGAGACTTTGCGAGTGGCCGCCACGTGCCAAAATTAGGCCACAGGCACAGGCGCACCCAAAAATAACAGCCCGAAGGCCGGGGCGCCAAGTTCGTCCAGTGGAAAAATGGGCAAAAAACGGGTGGGCTATAGCCTTGGGGGGAGGGGCTGGCCCACTTCGTCCGCCGGACTCGGAATGGGGCGAGACTTTGCGAGTGGCCTTCACGTGCCAAAAATAGGCCGTGGGCACAGCCACGCCCAAAAGTAACCCCCCGAAGGTCGGCGCGCCCAAACCCCCCAGCGGAAAAATGACCAAAAAACGGGTGGGCTATAGCCTTGGGGGGAGGGGCTGGCCAACTTCGTTCGCCGGACTCGGAATGGGGCGAGACTTTACGAGCGGCCTCCGCGTGCCAAAAATACGCCGCGGGCACAGCCGCGCCCAAAAATAACCGCCCGAAGGCCGGGGCGCCAAGTTCTTGCAGCGGAAAAATGGCCAAAAAACGGGTGGGCTATAGACTTTGCGGGAGGGGCGGGCCAACTTCGTCCGCCGGACTCGGAATGAGGCGAGACTTTGTGAGGGGCCTCCGCGTGCCAAAAATAGGCCGCGGGCACAGCCGCGCCCAAAAATAACCGCCCGAAGGCTGGGGTGCCAAGTTTGTCATGCGGAAAAAGGCCACAAAAACGGGTGGGCTATAGCCTTGCGGGGAGGGGCTGGCCAACTTCGTCCGCCGGACTCGGAATGGGACGAGACTTTGCAAGCGGCCTCCACGTGGAAAAAGTAGGCCGCGGGCACAGCCGTACTCAAAAATAACTGCCCGAAGGCCGGGGCACCATGTTCGTCCAGCGGAAAAATGGCCAAAAAACGGGTGGGCTACAGCCTTGGGGGGAGGGGCTGGCCAACTTCGTCCGCCGGACTCGGAATCGGGTGAGACTTTTCGAGCGGCCTCCGCGTGCCAAAAATAGGCCGCGGGCACAGCCGCGACCAAAAATAACCCCCCGAAGGCCGGAGCGCCAAGTTCGTCCAGCGGAAAACTGGGCAAAAAACGGGTGGGCTATAGCCTTGGGGCGAGGGGCTGGCCAACATCGTCCGCCGGACTCGGAATGGGGCGAGACTTTGTGAGCGGCCTCCACGTGCCAAAAATAGGCCGCGGGCACAACCGCACCCAAAAATAACCGCCTGAAGGCCGGGTGCGCCAAGTTCGTCCAGCGGAAAAATGGCCAAAAAATGGCTGGGCTATAGCCTTGGGGGGAGGGGCTGGCCAACTTCGTCCGCCGGACTCGGAATGGGGCGATACTTTGTGAGTGGCCTCCGTATTGCAAAAATAGGCCACGGGCACAGCCGCACCCAAAAATAACCCCCCGAAGGTCGGCGCCAAGTTCGTCCAGCGGAAAAATGGCCAAAAAACAGGTGGGCTATAGCCTTGGGGGGAGGGGCTGGCCAACTTCGTCCGCCGGACTCGGAATGGGGCGAGACATTGCGAGTGGCCTCCGCGTGCAAAAAATAGGCCGTGGGCACAGCCGCGCTAAAAAATAACCGCCCGAAGGCCGGGGCGCAAAGTTCATCCAGCGGAAAAATGGCCAAAAAACGGGTGGGCTATAGCCTTGGGGGGAGGGGCTGGCCAACTTCGTCCGCCGGACTCGGAATGAGGCGAGACTTTGCGAGCGGCCTCCGCGTGCAAAAAATAGGCCGTGGGCACAGCCACGCCCAAAAATAACCCCCCGAAGGTCGGCGCGCCCAGACCCCCAGCGGAAAAATGGCCAAAAAACGGGTGGGCTATAGCCTTGGGGGGAGGGGCTGGCCCACTTCGTCCGCCAGACTCGGAATGGGGCGAGACTTGGCGAGTGGCCTCCGCGTGCAAAAAATAGGCCGCGGACACAGCCACGCCCAAAAATAACCGCCCGAAGGCCGGGGCGCCAAGTTCGTCCGGCGGAAAAATGGCCAAAAAACGGGTGGGCTATAGCCTTGGGGGGAGGGGCTGGCCGACTTCGTCCGCCGAACTCGGAATGGGACGAGGCTTTACGAGTGGCCTCCGCGTGCAAAAAATAGGCCGCGGGCACAGCTGCGCCCAAAATTAACCCCCCAAAGGTCGGCGCGCCCGAACCCCCCAGCGGAAAAATGGCCAAAAAACGGGTGGGCTATAGCCTTGTGGGGAGGGGCTGGCGAACTTCATCCGCCGGACTCGGAATGGGGCGAGACATTGCGAGCGGCCTCCGCGTGCCCAAAATAGGCCGCGGGCACAGCCGCACCCAAAAATAAACGCCCGAAGGCCGGGGCGCCAAGTTCGTCCAATGGAAAAATGGCCAAAAAAGGGTGGGCTATAGCCTTGGGGGGAGGGGCTGGCCAAATTCGTCCGCTGGACTCGGAATGGGGCGAGACTTTGCGAGCGGCTTCCGCGTGCCAAAAATAGGCCGCGGGCACAGCCGCGCCCAAAAATAACCCCCCGAAGGTCGGCGCGCCCAAACCCCCCAGCGGAAAAATGGCCAAAAAACGGGTGGGCTATAGCCTTGGGGGGAGAGGCTGGCCAACTTCGTCCGCCGGACTCGGAATGGGGCGGGACTTTGCGAGCGGCCTCCGCATGCCAAAAATATGCCGCGGGCACAGCCGTAGCCAAAAATAACTGCCCGAAGGCCGGGGCCCCAAGTTCGTCCAGGGGAAAAAGCCCACAAAAAAGGAAGGGCTATAGCCTTGGGGGGTGGGGCTGGCCAAGTTCGTCCGCCGGACTCGGAATAGGGCAAGACTTTGCGAGCGGCCTCCGCGTGCCAAAAACAGGCGGCGGGAACAGCTGCGCCGAAAACTAACTGCCCGAAGGCCGGGGCGCCAAGTTCCTCCAGCGGGAAAAGGCCACAAAAACAGGTGGGCTATAGCCTTGGGGGGTGGGGCTGGCCAAGTTCTTCCGCCGGACTCGGAATCGGAGGAAACTTTGCGAGCGGCCTTGGTGTTTCAAAAATAGGCCGCGGGCACAGCCGCGCCCAAAAATAACAGCCCGAAGGGCGGGGCGCCAAGTTCGTCCAATGAAGCAGCCACAAAAACGGGTGGGCTATAGCCTTGGGGGGTGGGGCTGGCTAAGTTCGTCCGCCGGACTAAGAATCGGATGAGACTTTGCGAGCGGCCTCCGTGTGCCACAAATAGGCCACGGGCACAGCTGCGCACAAAAATAACGGCCCGAAGGCAGGGGCGCCAAGTTCGTCCAGCGGAAAAAGGCCACAAAAACGGGTGGGCTATAGCCTTGGGGGGTGGGACCGACCAAGTTCGTCCGCCGGACTCGGAATAGGATGAGACTTTGCGAGCGTCCTCCGTGTGCCAAAAATAGGCCGCGGGCACAGCCGCGACCAATAATAACAGCCCGAAGGCCGGTGCGCCAAGTTCGTCCAGCGGAAAATGCCACAAAAACGGGTGGGCTATCGCCTCGGTGGGTGGGGCTGGCCAAGTTCGTCCGCCGGACTCGGAATCGCATGAGACTTTGCGAACGGCTTCCGTGTGCCACAAATAAGTCTCGGGCACAGCCGTGCCAAAAAATAACCCCCCGAAGGCTGGGGCGCCATGTTCGTCCAGCGGAAAAAGGCCACAAAATCGGGTGGGCTATAGCCTTGGGGGTTGGGGCTGGCCAAGTCCATCCGCCGGACTCGGAATTCCGCGAGACTTTGCGAGCGGCCTCCGTGTGCCAAAAATAGGCTGCGGGCACAGCTGGGCCCAAAAATAACCGCCCGAAGGCCGGGGCGCCAAGTTTGTCATGCGGAAAAAGGCCACAAAAACGGGTGGGCTATACCCTTGGGGGGTGGGGCTGGCCAAGTTCGTCCGCCGGACTCGGAATGGGATGACACTTTGTGAGCGGCTTCCATGTGCCGAAAATTGGCCACGGGCACAGTCGCGCCAAAAAATTACAGCCCGAAGGCCGGGGCGCCAAGTTCGTCCAGCGGAAAAAGGCCACAAAAACGGGTGGGCTATAGCCTCGGGGGGTGGGGCTGCCCAAGTTCGTCCGCCGGACTCGGAATGGGGCGAGACTTTGCGAGCGGCCTCTGTGTGTCAAAAATAGGCCACGGGCACAGCCGAGACCAAAAATAGCCACCCGAACTCCGGGGTGCCAAGTTCGTTCAGCGGAAAAAGGCCACAAGAACGGGTGGGCTATAGCCTTGGGGGGTGGGACCGACCAAGTTCGTCCGCCGGACTCGGAATAGGATGAGACTTTGCGAGCGTCCTCCGTGTGCCAAAAATAGGCCGCGGGCACAGCCGCGACCAATAATAACAGCCCGAAGGCCGGTGCGCCAAGTTCGTCCAGCGGAAAAATGCCACAAAAACGGGTGGGCTATCGCCTTGGTGGGTGGGGCTGGCCAAGTTCGTCCGCCGGACTCGGAATCGCATGAGACTTTGCGAACGGCTTCCGTGTGCCACAAATAAGTCTCAGGCACAGCCGTGCCAAAAAATAACCCCCCGAAGGCTGGGGCGCCATGTTCGTCCAGCGGAAAAAGGCCACAAAATCGGGTGGGCTATAGCCTTGGGGGTTGGGGCTGGCCAAGTCCATCCGCCGGACTCGGAATTCCGCGAGACTTTGCGAGCGGCCTCCGTGTGCCAAAAATAGGCTGCGGGCACAGCTGGGCCCAAAAATAACCGCCCGAAGGCCGGGGCGCCAAGTTTGTCATGCGGAAAAAGGCCACAAAAACGGGTGGGCTATACCCTTGGGGGGTGGGGCTGGCCAAGTTCGTCCGCCGGACTCGGAATGGGACGACACTTTGTGAGCGGCTTCCATGTGCCGAAAATTGGCCACGGGCACAGTCGCGCCAAAAAATTACAGCCCGAAGGCCGGGGCGCCAAGTTCGTCCAGCGGAAAAAGGCCACAAAAACGGGTGGGCTATAGCCTCGGGGGGTGGGGCCGCCCAAGTTCGTCCGCCGGACACGGAATGGGGCGACACTTTGCGAGCGGCCTTCGTGTGCCATAAATAGGCCGCGGGCACAGCCGCGGCCAAAAAAAACCGCTGAAGGCCAGGGCGCCAAGTTCGTCCAGCGGAAAAAGGCCACAAAAACGGGTGGGCTATAGCCTTGGGGGGTGGAGCTGGTCAAGTTCGTCCGCCGGACTCGGAATGGGGCGACACTTTGCGAGCGGCCTCCGTGTGCCACAAATAAGCCGCGGGCACAGCCGCGCCCAAAAATAAACGCTCGAAGGCCGGGTCGCAAAGTTGGTCCAGCGGAAAAAGGCCGCAAAAACGGGTGGGCTATAGCCTTGGGGAAATTAGGGCAGGCCAAGTTCGTCGCCGGACTCGGAATGGGGGGAGACTTTGCGAGCGGCCTCCGTGTGCAAACATTATGCCACCGGTACAGCCGTACCCAAAAATAACCGCCCGAAGGCCGGGGCGCCAAGTTCGTCCAGCGGAAAAAAGCCACAAAAACGGGTGGGCTATAGCCTTGGGTGGTGGGGCTGGCCAAGTTCCACCGCAGGACTCGGAATGGGACTAGACTCTACGAGCTGCCTCCTTGTGCCAAAAATAGGCCTAGGGCACAGCCGCGTCAAAAATAACCACCCGAAGGCCGGGGTGCCAAGTTCGTCCAGCGGAAAGAGAGCCGCAGAAACTGGTGGGCTGTAGCATTGGGGGGGGGGGCTGGCCAAGTTCGTCCGTCGGACTCGGAATGGGATAAAACTTTGCGAGCAGCCTCCGTGTGTCAAAAATAGGCCGCGGCCACAGCCGCGCCCAAAAATAACGGCCCGAAGGCCGGGCGCCAACATTGTCCAGCAGAAAAAGGCCACAAAAACGGGTGGGCTATAGCCTTGGGGGGTGGGGCTGGCCAAGTTCCACCGCTGGACTCGGAATGGGACGAGACTTTGCGAGCGGCCTCCGTGTGCCAAAAATAGGCCGCGGGCACAGCCGTACCCAAAAATAACCACCCGAAGGACGGGGCGCCAAGTTCGTCCAGCGGAAAAAGGCCACAAAAAAGGGGGGGCCATGGCCTTGGGGGGTGGGGCTGGCCAACTTCGTCCGCCGGACTCGGAATGGGACGAGACTTTGCGAGCGGCTTCCGTGTGCCAAACATAGGCCACCGGCAAAGCCGTACCCAAAAATAACCACCCGAAGACCGGGGCGCCAAGTTCGTCCAGCGGAAAGGGGCCACAAAAACGGGTGGGCTATAGCCTTGGGCGGTGGGGCTGGCCAAGTTCGTCCGCCGGGTTCGGAACGGGGCGAGACTTTGGAAGCGGCGTCCATGTGCCCAAAAATAGGCCGTGGGCACAGCCGCGCCAAAAAATAACCACCGAAGGCCGGGGCGCCAAGTTCGTCCAGTGGAAAAAGGCCACAAAAACGGGTGGGCTATAGCCTTGGGGGGTGGGGCTTGCCAAGTTCGTTCGCCGGACACGGAATGGGGCGAGACTTTACGAGCGGCCTTCGTGTGCCATAAATAGGCCGCGGGCACAGCCGCAGCCAAAAAAAACCGCTGAAGCCCGGGGCGCCAAGTTCGTCCAGCGGAAAAAGGCCACAAAAACGGGTGGGCTATAGCCTTGGGGGGTGGAGCTGGTCAAGTTCGTCCGCCGGACTCGGAATGGGGCGACACTTTACGAGCGGCCTCCGTGTGCCACAAATAAGCTGCGGGCACAGCCGCGTCCAAAAATAAAATCCCGAAGGCCGGGTCGCAAAGTTGGTCCAGCGGAAAAAGGCCGCAAAAACGGGTGGGCTATAGCCTTGGGGGGTGGGGCAGGCCAAGTTCGTCCGCCGGACTCGGAATGGGGCGACACTTTACGAGCGGCCTCCGTGTGCAAACAATATGCCACCGGCACAGCCGCACCCAAAAATAACCGCCCGAAGGCCGGGGCGCCAAGTTCGTCCAGCGGAAAAAAGCCACAAAAACGGGTGGGCTATAGCCTTGGGGGGTGGGGCTGGCCAAGTTTGTCCGCTGGACTCGGAATGGGATGAAACTTTGCGAGCAGCCTCTGTGTGCCAAAAATAGGCCGCGGACACAACCGCACCCAAAAATAACCACCCGAAGGCCGGGGTGCCAAGTTCGTCCAGCGGAAAAAAAGCCACAAAAACGGGTGGGCTATAGCCTTGGGGGGTGGGGCTGGCCAAGTTCGTCCGTCGGACTCGGAATGGGATAAAACTTTTTGAGCAGCCTCCGTGTGCCAAAAATAGGCCGCGGCCACAGCCGCACCCAAAAATAACCGCCCGAAGGCCGGGGCGCCAAGTTCGTCCAGCGGAAAAAGGCCACAAAAAAGGGGGGGCCATGGCCTTGGGGGGTGGGGCTGGCCAACTTCGTCCGCCGGACTCGGAATGGGACGATACTTTGCGAGCGGCTTCCGTGTGCCAAACATAGGCCACCGGCAAAGCCGTACCCAAAAATAACCACCCGAAGACCGGGGCGCCAAGTTCGTCCAGCGGAAAGGGGCCACAAAAACGGGTGGGCTATAGCCTTGGGGGGTGGGGCTGGCCAAGTTCGTCCGCCGGACTCGGAATGGGACGAGACTTTGCGAGCGGCCTCCTTGTGCCAAAAATAGGCTGCGGGCACAGCCGCACCCCAAAACAATGGCCCGAAGGCCGGGGCGCCAAGTTCGTCCAGCGAAAGAAGGGCACAAAAATGGGTGGGCTATAGCCTTGGGGGGTGGGGCTGGCCAAGTTTGTCCCCCGGACACGGAAGGGGATGAGACTTTGCAAGCGGCCTCCGTGAGCCAAAAATAGGCCGCGGGCACAGCCATGCCAAAAATAACCACCCGAAGGCGGTCGCCAAGTTCGTCCAGCGGAAAAAGGCCACAAAAACGGGTGGGCTATAGCCTTGGTGGGTAGGGCCGGCCAAGTTCGTCCGCCGGACTCGGAATGGGGTGAGACTTTGCGAGCGGCCTCCATTTGCCAAAAATAGGCCACGGGCACAGCCGCGCCCAAAAATAACCGCCCGAAGGCCGGGGCGCCAAGTTCGTCCAGCGGAAAAAGGCGTCAAAAATGGGTGGGCTATAGCCTTGGGGGGTGGGGCTGGCCAAGTTCGTCCGCCGGACTCGGAATGGGGTAAGACTTTGCGAGCGGCCTCCGTGTGCCAAAAATAGGCTGCGGGCACAGCCGCCCCCAAAAATAAGGGCCCGAAGGCCGTGGCGCCAAGTTCGTCCAGCGGAAAAAGGCCACAAAAACGGGTGGGCTATAGCCCTGGGGGGTGGGGCTGGCCAAGTTCGTCCGCCGAACTCGGAATGGGGCGAGACTTTGAGAGTGGCCTCCGTGTGCCAAAAATAGGTAGCGGGCTCAGCCGCGTCCAAAAAATAACCGCCGAAGGCCGGGGCGCCAAGTTCGTCCAGCGGAAAAAGGCCACAAAAACGGGTGGGATATAGCCTTGTGGGGTGGGGCTAGCCAAGTTCGTTCGCCGGACACGGAATGGGACAAGACTTTGCGAGCGGCCTCCGTGGGCCAAAAATAGGCTGCGGGCACAGCCGCACCCCTAAACAATGGCCCGAAGGCTGGAGCGCCAAGTTCGTCCAGCGAAAGAAGGCCACAAAAATGGGTGGGCTATAGCCTTGGGGGGTGGGGCTGGCCAAGTTCGTCCCCCGGACACAGAATGGGATGAGACTTTTCAAGCGGACTCCGTGTGCCAAAAATAGGCCGCGGGCACAGCCATGCCAAAAATAACCACCCGAAGGCGGGCGCCAAGTTCGTCCAGCGGAAAACGGCCACAAAAACGGGTGGGCTACAGCCTTGGTGGGTAGGGCTGGCCAAGTTCGTCCGCCGGACTCGGAATGGGGCGAGACTTTGCGAGCGGCCTCCGTTTACCAAATATAACCCGCCCGAGGACCGTGGCGCCAAGTTCGTCCAGCGGAAAAAGGCCACAAAAACGGGTGAGCTATAACCTTGGGGTGTGGGGCTGGCCTAGTTCGTCCGCTGGACTCGGAATGGGGTGAGACTTTGTTAGCGTCCTCCGTGTGCCAAAAATAGGCTATGGGCACAGCCGCACCCAAAAATAACCGCCCGAAGGCCGGGGAGCTAAGTTCTGCTCAGCCGAAAAAAGGCCTCAAAAATGGGTTCGCTATTGCCTTGGGGGTGGGGCTGCCCAAGTTCGTCCGCCCGGACTCGGAATGGGGTGAGACTTTGCAGCGGCCTCCGTGTGCCAAAAATAGGGTCGCGGGCACAGCAGGACCTAAAAATAACCGCCCGAAGGCGGGTTGCCAAGTTCGGCCCAGCGGAAAAAGGCCACAAAACGGGTGGGCTATACCCTTGGGGTGTTGGGCGGCCAAGTTCATCCGCCGGACTCGGAATGGGGTGACACTTTGCGAACGGCCACCGTGTGCCAAAATAGGCCACGGCACAGCCGCCAAAAAATAACCCCCCGAAGGCCTGGGCGCCAATTTCGTCCAACGTAAAAAGGCCACAAAAACGGGTGGGCTATAGCCTTGGGGGGTGGGGCTGGCCAAGTTCGTCCGCCGGACTCGGAATGGGATGAGATATTGGGAGCGGCCTCCGTGTGCCAAAAATAGGCCGCGGCCACAGCCGCGCCCAAAAATAAGGGCCCGAAGGCCGGGTTGCCAAGTTCGTCCAGCGGAAAAAGGCCACAAAAACGGGTGGGCTATAGCCTTGGGGGGTGGGGCTGGCCAAGTTCGTACGCCGAACTCGGAATGGGGCGAGACTTTACGAACGGCCACCGTGTGCCAAAAATAGGCCACGGGCACAGCCACGCCAAAAAATAACTGCCTGAAGGCCAGGGCGCGAAGTTCGTCAAACGGAAAAAGGCCACAAAAACGGGTGGGCTATAGCCTTGGGGGGTGGGGCTGGCCAAGTTCGTCCGCCGGACTCGGAATGGGACGAGATATTGGGAGCGGCCTCCGTGTGCCAAAAATAGGCTGTGGACACAGCCGCACCCAAAAATAAGGGCCCGAAGGCCGGGGCGCCAAGTTCATCCAGCGGAAAAAGGACATAAAAATGGGTGGGCTATAGCCTTGGGGGGTGGGGCTGGCCAAGTTCGTACGCCGAACTCGGAATGGGGCGAGACTTTGGGAACGGCCTCCGTGTGCCAAAAATAGGCCGCGGGCTCAGCCGCGCCTAAAAATAACCGCCCGAAAGCCGGGGCGCCAAGTTCGTCCACCGGAAAAAGGCCACAAAAACGGGTGCGCTATAGCCTTGGGGGGTGGTGCTGGCCAAGTTCGTCCGCCGGACTCGGAATGGGGCAAGACTTTATGAGCGGCCTCCGTGGGCCAAAAATAGTCTTGGCACAGTCGCACCCCAAAACAAGGGCCCGAAGGCCGGGGCGCCAAGTTCGCCCAATGAAAGAAGGGCACAAAATGGGTGGGCTATAGCCTTGGGGGTGGGGCTGGCCAAGTCGTCGTCCCGGACACGGAATGGGATGAGACTTTGCAAGCGGCCTCCGTGTGCCAAAAATAGTCCGCGGGCACAGCCATGCGAAAAATAACCACCGAAGGCGGGCGCCAAGTTCGTCCCAGCGGAAAAAGGCCCAAAAACGGGTGGGCTATAGCCTTGGGGGGTGGGGCTGGCCAAGTTCGTCCGCCCGGACTCGGAATGGGACGAGATATTGGGAGCGGCCTCCGTGTGCCAAAAATAGGCTGTGGGCACAGCCGCACCCAAAAATAAGGGCCCGAAGGCCGGGGCGCCAAGTTCATCCAGCGGAAAAAGGCCACAAAAACGGGTGGGCTATAGCCTTGGGGGGTGGGGCTGGCCAAGTTAAACGCCGAACTCGGAATGGGGCGAGACTTTGGGAACGGCCTCCGTGTGCCAAAAAATAGGCTGTGGGCACAGCCGCACCCAAAAATAAGGGCCCGAAGGCCGGGCGCCAAGTTCATCCAGCGGAAAAAGGCCACAAAAACGGGTGCGCTATAGCCTTGGGGGGTGGTGCTGGCCAAGTTCGTCCGCCGGACTCGGAATGGGGCAAGACTTTACGAGCGGCCTCCGTGGGCCAAAAATAGTCTTGGCGCAGTCGCACCCCAAAACAAGGGCCCGAAGGCCGGGGTGCCAAGTTCGTCCAGCGAAAGAAGGGCACAAAAATGGGTGGGCTATAGCCTTGGGGGGTGGGGCTGGCCAAGTTCGTCCCCCGGACACGGAATGGGATGAGACTTTGCAAGCGGCCTCCGTGTGCCAAAAATAGTCCGCGGGCACAGCCATGCGAAAAATAACCACCCGAAGTCGGGCGCCAAGTTCGTCCAGCGGAAAAAGGCCACAAAAACGGGTGGGCTATAGCCTTGGGGGGTGGGGCTGGCCAAGTTCGTCCGCCGGACTCGGAATGGGACGAGATATTGGGAGCGGCCTCCGTGTGCCAAAAATAGGCTGTGGGCACAGCCGCACCCAAAAATAAGGGCCGGAAGGCCGGGGCGCCAAGTTCATCCAGCGGAAAAAGGCCACAAAAACGGGTGCGCTATAGCCTTGGGGGGTGGGGCTGGCCAAGTTCCACCGCTGGACTCGGAATGGGACGAGACTTTGCGAGCGGCCTCCGTGTGCCAAAAATAGGCCGCGGGCACAGCCGTACCCAAAAATAACCACCCGAAGGACGGGGCGCCAAGTTCGTCCAGCGGAAAAAGGCCACAAAAAAGGGGGGGCCATTGCCGTGGGGGGGGGGGCTGGCCAACTTCGTCCGCGGACTCGGAATGGGACGAGACTTTATGAGCGGCTTCCGTGTGCCAAACATAGGCCACCGGCAAAGCCGTACCCAAAAATAACCACCCGAAGACCGGGCGCCAAGTTCGTCCAGCGGAAAGGGGCCACAAAACAGGTGGGCTATAGCCTTGGGCGGTGGGGCTGGCCAAGTTCGTCCGCCGGGTTCGGAACGGGGCGAGACTTTGGAAGCGGCGTCCATGTGCCCAAAAATAGGCCGTGGGCACAGCCGCGCCAAAAAATAACCACCGAAGGCCGGGGCGCCAAGTTCGTCCAGTGGAAAAAGGCCACAAAAACGGGTGGGCTATAGCCTTGGGGGGTGGGGCTTGCCAAGTTCGTTCGCCGGACACGGAATGGGGCGAGACTTTACGAGCGGCCTTCGTGTGCCATAAATAGGCCGCGGGCACAGCCGCAGCCAAAAAAAACCGCTGAAGGCCGGGGCGCCAAGTTCGTCCAGAGGAAAAAGGCCACAAAAACGGGTGGGCTATAGCCTTGGGGGGTGGAGCTGGTCAAGTTCGTCCGCCGGACTCGGAATGGGGCGACACTTTACGAGTGGCCTCCGTGTGCCACAAATAAGCTGCGGGCACAGCCGCGTCCAAAAATAAACGCCCGAAGGCCGGGTCGCAAAGTTGGTCCAGCGGAAAAAGGCCGCAAAAACGGGTGGGCTATAGCCTTGGGGGGTGGGGCAGGCCAAGTTCGTCCGCCGGACTCGGAATGGGGCGACACTTTACGAGCGGCCTCCGTGTGCAAACAATATGCCACCGGCACAGCCGCACCCAAAAATAACCGCCCGAAGGCCGGGGCGCCAAGTTCGTCCAGCGGAAAAAAGCCACAAAAACGGGTGGGCTATAGCCTTGGGGGGTGGGGCTGGCCAAGTTTGTCCGCTGGACTCGGAATGGGATGAAACTTTGCGAGCAGCCTCTGTGTGCCAAAAATAGGCCGCGGACACAACCGCACCCAAAAATAACCACCCGAAGGCCGGGGTGCCAAGTTCGTCCAGCGGAAAAAAGCCACAAAAACGGGTGGGCTATAGCCTTGGGGGGTGGGGCTGGCCAAGTTCGTCCGTCGGACTCGGAATGGGATAAAACTTTTTGAGCAGCCTCCGTGTGCCAAAAATAGGCCGCGGCCACAGCCGCACCAAAAATAACCGCCCGAAGGCCGGGCGCCAAGTTCGTCCAGCGGAAAAAGGCCACAAAAGAGGGGCCATGGCCTTGGGGGTGGGTCTGGCCAACTTCGTCCGCCCGGACTCGGAATGGGACGATACTTTGCGCAGCGGCCGTGTGCCAAACATAGGCCACCGGCAAAGCCGTACCCAAAAATAACCACCCGAAGACCGGGGCGCCAAGTTCGTCCAGCGGAAAGGGGCCACAAAAACGGGTGGGCTATAGCCTTGGGGGGTGGGGCTGGCCAAGTTCGTCCGCCGGACTCGGAATGGGACGAGACTTTGCGAGCGGCCTCCTTGTGCCAAAAATAGGCTGCGGGCACAGCCGCACCCCAAAACAATGGCCCGAAGGCCGGGGCGCCAAGTTCGTCCAGCGAAAGAAGGGCACAAAAATGGGTGGGCTATAGCCTTGGGGGGTGGGGCTGGCCAAGTTTGTCCCCCGGACACGGAAGGGGATGAGACTTTGCAAGCGGCCTCCGTGAGCCAAAAATAGGCCGCGGGCACAGCCATGCCAAAAATAACCACCCGAAGGCGGTCGCCAAGTTCGTCCAGCGGAAAAAGGCCACAAAAACGGGTGGGCTATAGCCTTGGTGGGTAGGGCCGGCCAAGTTCGTCCGCCGGACTCGGAATGGGGTGAGACTTTCATGAAGCGGCTCCATTTGCCAAAAATAGGCCACGGGCACAGCCGCGTACCAAAAATAACCTCCCGAAGGCCGGGGCACCTAGTTCGTACAGCGAAAAAAGGGCACAAAAATGGGTGGGCTATAGCCTTGGGTGGTGGGGCTGGCCAAGTTCGTCCGCCGGACTCGGAATGGGGTTAGACTTTGCGAACAGCCTCCGTCTGCCAAAAATAGGTCGCGGGCACAGCCGCCACCAAGAATAAGGGGGCGGAGGCCGGGGCGCCAAGTTCGTCCAGCGGAAAAAGGCCACAAAAACGGGTGGGCTATAGCCCTGGGGGGTGGGGCTGGCCAAGTTCGTCCGCCGAACTCGGAATGGGGCGAGACTTTGAGAGTGGCCTCCGTGTGCCAAAAATAGGTAGCGGGCTCAGCCGCGTCCAAAAAATAACCGCCGAAGGCCGGGGCGCCAAGTTCGTCCAGCGGAAAAAGGCCACAAAAACGGGTGGGATATAGCCTTGTGGGGTGGGGCTAGCCAAGTTCGTTCGCCGGACACGGAATGGGACAAGACTTTGCGAGCGGCCTCCGTGGGCCAAAAATAGGCTGCGGGCACAGCCGCACCCCTAAACAATGGCCCGAAGGCTGGAGCGCCAAGTTCGTCCAGCGAAAGAAGGCCACAAAAATGGGTGGGCTATAGCCTTGGGGGGTGGGGCTGGCCAAGTTCGTCCGCCGGACTCGGAATGGGGAGAGACTTTTCGAGCGGCCTCCGTGTGCCAAAATAGCCATGGCACAGCCATGCCAAAAATAACCACCCGAAGGCGGGCGCCAAGTTCGTCCAGCGGAAAACGGCCACAAAAACGGGTGGGCTACAGCCTTGGTGGGTAGGGCTGGCCAAGTTCGTCCGCCGGACTCGGAATGGGGCGAGACTTTGCGAGCGGCCTCCGTTTACCAAATATAACCCGCCCGAGGACCGTGGCGCCAAGTTCGTCCAGCGGAAAAAGGCCACAAAAACGGGTGAGCTATAACCTTGGGGTGTGGGGCTGGCCTAGTTCGTCCGCTGGACTCGGAATGGGGTGAGACTTTGTTAGCATCCTCCGTGTGCCAAAAATAGGCCACGGGCACAGCCGCACCCAAAAATAACCGCCCGAAGGCCGGGGAGCTAAGTTCGTTCAGCCGAAAAAGGCCACAAAAATGGGTTCGCTATAGCCTTGGGGGGTGGGGCTGCCCAAGTTCGTCCGCCGGACTCGGAATGGGGTGAGACTTTGCGAGCGGCCTCCGTGTGCCAAAAATAGGCCGCGGGCACAGCAGGACCTAAAAATAACCGCCCGAAGGCCGGGTTGCCAAGTTCGTCCAGCGGAAAAAGGCCACAAAAACGGGTGGGCTATACCCTTGGGGTGTTGGGCCGGCCAAGTTCATCCGCCGGACTCGGAATGGGGTGACACTTTGCGAACGGCCACCGTGTGCCAAAAATAGGCCACGGGCACAGCCGCGCCAAAAAATAACTACCTGAAGGCCAGGGCGCCAAGTTCGTCCAACGGAAAAAGGCCACAAAAACGGGTGGGCTATAGCCTTGGGGGGTGGGGCTGGCCAAGTTCGTCCGCCGGACTCGGAATGGGATGAGATATTGGGAGCGGCCTCCGTGTGCCAAAAATAGGCCGCGGCCACAGCCGCGCCCAAAAATAAGGGCCCGAAGGCCGGGTTGCCAAGTTCGTCCAGCGGAAAAAGGCCACAAAAACGGGTGGGCTATAGCCTTGGGGGGTGGGGCTGGCCAAGTTCGTACGCCGAACTCGGAATGGGGCGAGACTTTACGAACGGCCACCGTGTGCCAAAAATAGGCCACGGGCACAGCCGCGCCAAAAAATAACTGCCTGAAGGCCAGGGCGCGAAGTTCGTCAAACGGAAAAAGGCCACAAAAACGGGTGGGCTATAGCCTTGGGGGGTGGGGCTGGCCAAGTTCGTCCGCCGGACTCGGAATGGGACGAGATATTGGGAGCGGCCTCCGTGTGCCAAAAATAGGCTGTGGGCACAGCCGCACCCAAAAATAAGGGCCCGAAGGCCGGGGCGCCAAGTTCATCCAGCGGAAAAAGGACATAAAAATGGGTGGGCTATAGCCTTGGGGGGTGGGGCTGGCCAAGTTCGTACGCCGAACTCGGAATGGGGCGAGACTTTGGGAACGGCCTCCGTGTGCCAAAAATAGGCCGCGGGCTCAGCCGCGCCTAAAAATAACCGCCCGAAAGCCGGGGCGCCAAGTTCGTCCACCGGAAAAAGGCCACAAAAACGGGTGCGCTATAGCCTTGGGGGGTGGTGCTGGCCAAGTTCGTCCGCCGGACTCGGAATGGGGCAAGACTTTATGAGCGGCCTCCGTGGGCCAAAAATAGTCTTGGCACAGTCGCACCCCAAAACAAGGGCCCGAAGGCCGGGGCGCCAAGTTCGTCCAGCGAAAGAAGGGCACAAAAATGGGTGGGCTATAGCCTTGGGGGGTGGGGCTGGCCAAGTTCGTCCCCCGGACACGGAATGGGATGAGACTTTGCAAGCGGCCTCCGTGTGCCAAAAATAGTCCGCGGGCACAGCCATGCGAAAAATAACCACCCGAAGGCGGGCGCCAAGTTCGTCCAGCGGAAAAAGGCCACAAAAACGGGTGGGCTATAGCCTTGGGGGGTGGGGCTGGCCAAGTTCGTCCGCCGGACTCGGAATGGGACGAGATATTGGGAGCGGCCTCCGTGTGCCAAAAATAGGCTGTGGGCACAGCCGCACCCAAAAATAAGGGCCCGAAGGCCGGGGCGCCAAGTTCATCCAGCGGAAAAAGGCCACAAAAACGGGTGGGCTATAGCCTTGGGGGGTGGGGCTGGCCAAGTTCGTACGCCGAACTCGGAATGGGGCGAGACTTTGGGAACGGCCTCCGTGTGCCAAAAATAGGCTGTGGGCACAGCCGCACCCAAAAATAAGGGCCCGAAGGCCGGGGCGCCAAGTTCATCCAGCGGAAAAAGGCCACAAAAACGGGTGCGCTATAGCCTTGGGGGGTGGTGCTGGCCAAGTTCGTCCGCCGGACTCGGAATGGGGCAAGACTTTACGAGCGGCCTCCGTGGGCCAAAAATAGTCTTGGCGCAGTCGCACCCCAAAACAAGGGCCCGAAGGCCGGGGTGCCAAGTTCGTCCAGCGAAAGAAGGGCACAAAAATGGGTGGGCTATAGCCTTGGGGGGTGGGGCTGGCCAAGTTCGTCCCCCGGACACGGAATGGGATGAGACTTTGCAAGCGGCCTCCGTGTGCCAAAAATAGTCCGCGGGCACAGCCATGCGAAAAATAACCACCCGAAGTCGGGCGCCAAGTTCGTCCAGCGGAAAAAGGCCACAAAAACGGGTGGGCTATAGCCTTGGGGGGTGGGGCTGGCCAAGTTCGTCCGCCGGACTCGGAATGGGACGAGATATTGGGAGCGGCCTCCGTGTGCCAAAAATAGGCTGTGGGCACAGCCGCACCCAAAAATAAGGGCCCGAAGGCCGGGGCGCCAAGTTCATCCAGCGGAAAAAGGCCACAAAAACGGGTGCGCTATAGCCTTGGGGGGTGGGGCTGGCCAAGTTCCACCGCTGGACTCGGAATGGGACGAGACTTTGCGAGCGGCCTCCGTGTGCCAAAAATAGGCCGCAGGCACAGCCGTACCCAAAAATAACCACCCGAAGGACGGGGCGCCAAGTTCGTCCAGCGGAAAAAGGCCACAAAAAAGGGGGGGCCATGGCCTTGGGGGGTGGGGCTGGCCAACTTCGTCCGCCGGACTCGGAATGGGACGAGACTTTGCGAGCGGCTTCCGTGTGCCAAACATAGGCCACCGGCAAAGCCGTACCCAAAAATAACCACCCGAAGACCGGGGCGCCAAGTTCGTCCAGCGGAAAGGGGCCACAAAAACGGGTGGGCTATAGCCTTGGGCGGTGGGGCTGGCCAAGTTCGTCCGCCGGGTTCGGAACGGGGCGAGACTTTGGAAGCGGCGTCCATGTGCCCAAAAATAGGCCGTGGGCACAGCCGCGCCAAAAAATAACCACCGAAGGCCGGGGCGCCAAGTTCGGCCCAGTGGAAAAAGGCCACAAAAACGGGTGGGCTATAGCCTTGGGGGGTGGGGCTTGCCAAGTTCGTTCGCCGGACACGGAATGGGGCGAGACTTTACGAGCGGCCTTCGTGTGCCATAAATAGGCCGCGGGCACAGCCGCAGCCAAAAAAAACCGCTGAAGGCCGGGGCGCCAAGTTCGTCCAGCGGAAAAAGGCCACAAAAACGGGTGGGCTATAGCCTTGGGGGGTGGAGCTGGTCAAGTTCGTCCGCCGGACTCGGAATGGGGCGACACTTTACGAGTGGCCTCCGTGTGCCACAAATAAGCTGCGGGCACAGCCGCGTCCAAAAATAAACGCCCGAAGGCCGGGTCGCAAAGTTGGTCCAGCGGAAAAAGGCCGCAAAAACGGGTGGGCTATAGCCTTGGGGGGTGGGGCAGGCCAAGTTCGTCCGCCGGACTCGGAATGGGGCGACACTTTACGAGCGGCCTCCGTGTGCAAACAATATGCCACCGGCACAGCCGCACCCAAAAATAACCGCCCGAAGGCCGGGGCGCCAAGTTCGTCCAGCGGAAAAAAGCCCCAAAAAAGGGGGGGCCATTGCCGTGGGGGGTGGGGCTGGCAAGTTTGTCCGCTGGACTCGGAATGGGATGAAACTGCGAGCAGCCTCTGTGTGCCAAAAATAGGCCGCGCGGACACAACCGCACCCAAAAATAACCACCCGAAGGCGGGGTGCCAAGTTCGTCCAGCGGAAAAAACCCACAAGAACGGGTGGGATATAGCCTTGGGGGTGGGCTGGCCAAGTTCGTCCGTCGGACTCGGAATGGGATAAAACTTTTTGAGCAGCCTCCGTGTGCCAAAAATAGGCCGCGGCCACAGCCGCACCCAAAAATAACCGCCCGAAGGCCGGGGCGCCAAGTTCGTCCAGCGGAAAAAGGCCACAAAAAAGGGGGGGCCATGGCCTTGGGGGGTGGGGCTGGCCAACTTCGTCCGCCGGACTCGGAATGGGACGATACTTTGCGAGCGGCTTCCGTGTGCCAAACATAGGCCACCGGCAAAGCCGTACCCAAAAATAACCACCCGAAGACCGGGGCGCCAAGTTCGTCCAGCGGAAAGGGGCCACAAAAACGGGTGGGCTATAGCCTTGGGGGGTGGGGCTGGCCAAGTTCGTCCGCCGGACTCGGAATGGGACGAGACTTTGCGAGCGGCCTCCTTGTGCCAAAAATAGGCTGCGGGCACAGCCGCACCCCAAAACAATGGCCCGAAGGCCGGGGCGCCAAGTTCGTCCAGCGAAAGAAGGGCACAAAAATGGGTGGGCTATAGCCTTGGGGGGTGGGGCTGGCCAAGTTTGTCCCCCGGACACGGAAGGGGATGAGACTTTGCAAGCGGCCTCCGTGAGCCAAAAATAGCCGCGGGCACAGCCATGCCAAAAATAACCACCCGAAGGCGGTCGCCAAGTTCGTCCAAATGAAAAAGGCCACAAAACGGGTGGGCTATAGCCTTGGTGGGTAGGGTCGCCGCCAAGTTCGTCCACGGACTCCGGAATGGGGTTAAACTTTGCGAGCGGCCTCCGTTTGCCAAAAATAGGCCACGGGCACAGCCGCGCCCAAAAATAACCGCCCGAAGGCCGTGGCGCCAAGTTCGTCCAAATGGAAAAAGGCGTCAAAAATGGGTGGGCTATAGCCTTGGGGGTGGGGCTGGCCAAGTTCGTCCACGGACTCGGAATGGGGTAAGACTTTGCGAGCGGCCTCCGTTTGCCAAAAATAGGCATCGGGCACAGCCGCGCCCAAAAATAAGGGCCCGAAGGCCGTGGCGCCAAGTTCGTCCAGCGGAAAAGGCCACAAAACGGGTGGGCTATAGCCCAGGGGTGGGCTGGCCAAGTTCGTCCGCCGAACTCGGAATGGGGCGAGACTTTGAGAGTGGCCTCCGTGTGCCAAAAATAGGTAGCGGGCTCAGCGCGTCAAAAATAACCGCCGAAGGCCGGGCGCCAAGTTCGTCCAATGAAAAAGGCCACAAAAACGGGTGGGATATAGCCTTGTGGGGTGGGGCTAGCCAAGTTCGTTCGCCGGACACGGAATGGGACAAGACTTTGCGAGCGGCCTCCGTGGGCCAAAAATAGGCTGCGGGCACAGCCGCACCCCTAAACAATGGCCCGAAGGCTGGAGCGCCAAGTTCGTCCAGCGAAAGAAGGCCACAAAAATGGGTGGGCTAAAGCCTTGGGGGGTGGGGCTGGCCAAGTTCGTCCCCCGGACACAGAATGGGATGAGACTTTTCAAGCGGACTCCGTGTGCCAAAAATAGGCCGCGGGCACAGCCATGCCAAAAATAACCACCCGAAGGCGGGCGCCAAGTTCGTCCAGCGGAAAACGGCCACAAAAACGGGTGGGCTACAGCCTTGGTGGGTAGGGCTGGCCAAGTTCGTCCGCCGGACTCGGAATGGGGCGAGACTTTGCGAGCGGCCTCCGTTTACCAAATATAACCCGCCCGAGGACCGTGGCGCCAAGTTCGTCCAGCGGAAAAAGGCCACAAAAACGGGTGAGCTATAACCTTGGGGTGTGGGGCTGGCCTAGTTCGTCCGCTGGACTCGGAATGGGGTGAGACTTTGTTAGCATCCTCCGTGTGCCAAAAATAGGCCACGGGCACAGCCGCACCCAAAAATAACCGCCCGAAGGCCGGGGCGCCAAGTTCGTCCAGCGGAAAAATGGCCAAAAAACGGGTGGGCTATAGCCTTGGGGGGAGGGGCTGGCCAACTTCGTCCGCCGGACTCGGAATGGGGCGAGACTTTGCGAACGGCCTCCGCGTGCCAAAAATAGGCCGCAGGAACAGCCACGCCCAAAAATAAC